>JANGFJ010000130.1:0-79673 GCA_025758675.1 Naganishia antarctica | reverse complement strand
CAGTATGCAAGGCTATTGCAGTGAAGTTTTCTGACAGACCATACGATGGCTAGACATTCGAGTTCAGTGATGGTGTAATTTCGTTCAGCTGGTGATAAGGATCGCGAGAGATACACAATAGGGTGCTCCTTCCCGTCATCATCCATCTGAGCGAAAATGGCACCTACGCCTATGGTGCATGCGTTCGTGTTGAGGAGATATGGTTTGTCGTATTGCGGGTGAGCGGAAATAGGGGCGCTGCAAAGCTTGCGTTTGAGCGTTTTGGATGACTCGTCACAGGGTGTGTCCCATATGTAAGGTGTGTCCTTCTTAGTGAGCTTGTAGAGAGGCTGTGCTATGTTGGAGAAGTCTTTTACGAAACGAGGATAGCAGACACACAGACCAAGGAAACGTTGAAGCTCTTTGAGGTTGGTGAGTTGAAGAAAAGACTTGACGGCTTGAACAGTACAGTCAGCAGTCTCGATCCCAATGTTACTGATTGTGAGACCGAGGGAGGCAATGGACTGGTAAGCCAGGTGACACTTCTCGAGAGTAAGAGTTATTCCTGACTTTGCTAATAGAGACAGATCGGTGTCGATGTCCCTGACGTGTTGCTCGAAATCGTTTCTGTAAATGGCGATGTCATCAATATCGACGAGTGCGATTTGCCATCTAAATCGACCAAGAACCTTGTCCATAAGCCTTTGAAAAACAGCAGGTCCGGATTTCAATCCGAACGGCATACGTTTGTACTGATGAAGTCCACGATGGGTTCGAAAAGCTGATTTTTCGCGGTCTTCTTCCTTGATTTCGATCTGGTGAAAACCCTTATTGGCATCGAACGTCAAAAATACGCTTTACCGGCGAATTAGGGCAGAATATCATCGATTCTGGGAATTGGATACTAGTCTCCTTTTGTGACTTCGTTAACCTCTCGAAAGTCGATACAGAAGCGGTCTTTCCCTTTCTGACGTACTAGGATAGCTGGCGATGCCAACGGGGAGTCCAACTCCGCGATCACTTCGTTCGGCTGACCGTTCGGCCAGAGTTCCGTCGTTCATTCTTCTGCCGTCAGGTTACGCGCGGTAAGGAGCTCGTGAAATGGGTCTGGCGTCACCAGTATCGATATTCACAAGTGCGAGATTGGTCTTGTCAAGGCGACGTGATCCGCAAGAGAAAGCCATTCTGTTTTCTCGTAGACTGTCTTCAAGTCTCTTACGTTGGATGGAAGTGAGCTCTGGATTGCAATCCAGCTCCTTCAATGCATCTTTGATGCCTTTTTGTCATCGTCACTCTCAATGTTGAGGGTGATTAGCGTTTACCGTTGTCGAGATTTGGTCGACAGCAGGACAGTCAGTTGTTACTTTGGAGCCACAAGGGATAGTTACTGTATCCGTTCCTATTTTCATGAAGTGTACGTAGTGATTTTGTCGTAAGGTGGTACCAATTGATCGTGAGATGACCAGTTTATGGTTGACTATGCTGGCTTCAGATAATGCGACTTCTTATTAGGCTTACCGCTTAAGTCGATCGGTAGTTTGGGCTGGCGTCTATGACGGTGTTTTCAGCGGCTCGAGGAGCTTCGTCGTCGTAAGGAATGGCACCGACGGCGAGGTTGTCGGAGGTAGAGTAGCCGATGAGCGACGAGAAACGGAAATAACCTAACAACATACCAGTTTTGCGTTGGAGATATCCAAGCAATCGCGGTGGTAAACGTATCCCGGGCTTGAAGGGGAGTACGTATCGAACAAGTCAACGCTGGAGGCGTCGATGAGGACTTCGATGAGAGGAGTGGGCGGAGGGGTATCGGAGGACGGCTACCGGTGCTTGGGTTGTTGTTGGTGAGGTACTGGCAGTCTTGAGCCATTGATAGCAAGAGGTGTGTTGTAAGATAGGGAGGCTGGCAAGTACGAGGTTGAGAGGATGGACAAAAACGATGAACAGACAAGATGGGCAAACAGGACTGGCGTTGATATTGCCGAAGGGTGAACATGAGGGTAACTAATCTCCGAGGAGTCTTGCACTTAAGTTGGCTTCGTTGTTATAGGTGAATCAAAGGGTGGGATAATAGATCATAAGCTACTAGAGGTATAAGAGGAATGAGTCGCAATATATAGTCGTTGGCGATAGCTAGGAGCCCTTGGGAGCAAGCCATAGGTAACTGCAAACCCACGAACAGTGCTGCAGAATACCATACTGCTTTGCAGTTACTGGTTTTGCAGTTTGGGAGTCTATCAACCGGCGTGTCTCATTGGTAATGGCGTGTCTATTGCTGGATGGCCCTCTAATGCTAGAGAATAGTGTCGGTTCTCTACGACGGTTGTCGGTTGTCAAGCGGTCATGGGTTATTGTGACACGCGTCAAAATCGAACGGGCGTGAAGTCAAATGAGTACACTCATATCAATACGGTCAATACGTATCCTGTTCACTCGCCACCCACTCGCCTTAAGCTTTGGTGTTGCCTGTAGACGGCTTCGATAACCATCGGCCGACAGTAGACGAAGAAAAAAACGCATGAAAGGAAGCTAACGTTGTTACTGTACGTTTTGAAACCACAATAGAGTTCGAGCGCATTCTGGGATCACCAAATGTTGGGATATAGCATAGCACGTCCCGATGCCCCCAGCATTTCCTCTGATTCCCTCTTGCCATGTTCGACCAGGATTAGGACGTGCGCTCACCAACCTGCTGACCACAGGGAAACGACTCGAGATTCTCCTCGCGGACATGGTGTTGTTCCGATCCGCGTCAGATCCCACTTTGGCTAACGTGAAGGCAGGCCAAGCAGCCTGTCAGGTTCACAAGTCCCACTATCAATCAACGACCATCTATCGAATCTATCAATTTCCTAGAAGTCCAGCTGCCGCGACATGTACGAGGCACAGACCGCGAGATCGGAATCCGGTATTCATGACGATGACCATCTCTATCGACCGGTTCGATGAGCGCTATCCCCTTGACGTCACCAAGGATCGGGGATCGGTGGATGAGATGAACATGTCAATGAAAATGCCAGCCGATATATATGTTCACCTCTTCACCAGAACCTCCTTAGCTTAGTATCGGCGATTTGCACACGATACAAAGACGACGCCATGTCAACCGCAACATTCCTCAACCTTCCTGCGGTTTCAGACCGCAACCTCTCGCTGTACGCGTTACCAATTGTACGTTCCCCTCTTCCTTTCGACACCACAACTCACCTTCCTTCCTCAGGTATACATGCTCGCATTCTCTCCTCACGAGCTGAAACTCCTACGTCTCGGTACACGATACAACAACAATAAACCGCGGGATCCAGTGAAGTTCCGAGAAGGGGATACGGAGACGTATAAGCAAGGTGAGTCTAGCTTTTACTTCGCTTGTGCAGTCCTCATCGATCGCTTATTGATCCCTCTTCAATGATCCAGAAATCGAAAAACTCGGGGTGCGTCATCAACTCGATACATTTTTCCAGTGTCGTTGATGGCATTATCCGTAGGGGATCCACCATAATGGAATGGAATCATGGCCTCTATTCGCTATAACGCTTGTGAGTCCGCTTTTCCCAATTTTCGCTCCCTCGCCGGTGCGCGCTGTCAATGGATGGGAGAAGGATGGCGCCGCAAGGCGTGGGTGAAGATAAACAAACGGCAAGCAAGACAACCAGAGCAAATATCCCGTTGCGACCCCTCAGCTCTCATCAGCCACATTCATCCCCGAACGCTAACACTTCCATCATAATCGCAGGCAATCGCCTACACAACACACCTCCCGATCCCTTACCTCAACTCATTTGCCCTCGCCTACACCCTTTCCCGTGTGTTGTACAACCTAGTATACTACAACCAGATTGGATTTTTCTCGGATTCTGCGCGAACGGGTTAGTCCACCTGAACCATGTATCGCGTGTCTTGTTGACGATGGCGATATCAGCGATCTACGTAGGAGGGATGTTCAGCTGCCTATTCGTGCTCGTCAAATGCGCAGGAGTTGCTGCGGGGTACTAACAATAGATCGGGTAGTTAATCAGGCTGACCTCGGCGAACAGGTGATGCAAGTGAGGGAACTGAAAGTAACGTTGTATCCTCTATCCACGTTTATCAATGCCGCCGCATGTAAGCAACATTTTTTGTGTGCCTGTGTGCTCAGCCGCTGTACAAGAGTTGGTCCTGTTGGATGCGCGATCCATCATCGTCGCATGCCCATGGAACATTGCACTCGACTCGACAACCAAAGGCGTCCGGATCTGTTGCTGTCATTCCGCCTTGATCCAGGTTGTGTGCTCTCATAGCTTTCGCGGTACCATATTCTGACGCACATGTTCCGTCGTAGACCAAGACGCTCCTTCTAGTGAACCGAACGTGACGAGCCAACCTGCTAGGGGGAGGGATCCTGCTAGCTTTCGCACTCGTCACAGGAATGACCTGTCGTCTTCGTTAATTTCATTGTAGAAAATCGTGAAATGGGTTTGATCTGTACGTGTCCCACCCTCGGAGCGCATGGCCTGACCTAGGCCGTATGCATACGGAAGTAGACGGAATGCTACATTCCAAGACAGTGGCGCGACTAATCACATACCAATATCTCCTACAACCCCTCGAGCAACACCCACGCCCTTTCACAGAGCCCGACGACAACCGTTTTCTCGTCGACAACCACACCAGCAATGCCGACCAACGCACCGGCTTCGTCCCCGCTAACCAGCTTGACAACCGCCTGCCTCCCCTCCTTTGCGCCGCTCTTCCCACTCTTTGTCCTCTCCCCCTCTTCCGATATCGGCCAATAAACATAGGCATTCCCGCCCATGCCGTCCGGCTGACCGGGTTCGAACGCGATGACCGTGGCGCCGCTGTCGGAGACGAGGTGATGCACGTACTGAGTATCACGTTTCGAAGCGAGAACAAACGCTAGGGCCGGATTCGTCGCGCGGTGTGTCCATCCCGTCAATGTCGTCGGAGGGAGGAAAAGCTGTCCATCGACATGCGACTTGATGATCACGCTCCCCCCTCTCAATTCTGTCGACAGAATATAAACCGGATCCCCCATCTGCGACACCTCCCATTCAGAAGCCGTCTCCTCAATTGCAGAGAACGCCACTCTTGTCCCCACCGTGACGGCCGCAATCGGATCCCCAACACCACCGCTAAACCCAGGATCATCATCAAACTCCATCTCCTCATCCTCCTCCCCGACGGCCACCACCTCCGTCCCCTCATGCCACCGCTCCAACCGCTCCGTCGCCTGCGCAATCTGTTCCTCACCCATCGACTCGGGAACGTTGGCATCCAGTTCCTCCACGACCGGATCGTCGTCTTGAACGGGCGCAAACACCGCAGCCCACCGCACACCCCGATTCCGCTTCTCCAACTCGAACACGAGCGACCCCCGCGCCTGGCCATCCCAGCTGAAACTCCAGGTACTATCCCCCCTCGTGGCGTTGACTGTATCCCACCACTCCCTACTCCCTCCCAACCGCTCCAGGAGATCCATGAACCGCTCCTGCGCCGCATCCAGAATCGGCCGTTGGTGTCCGTCCGGTCGAGGTGGAAGCCGTAACGTCAGCGCGTCAGGGGTGATGTGTATGATGATATCTTGATTAGGGTTGAATGCTGTTCCTGGGGAGAAGGTCAGATCGAAAGTGACCGTTACAGATTCGTGGGTCTGCGTCCATGTATAGGGGTACGCCTCCGGTCCCATCTGAACGGAGGGAAGATCTTGCGGTTGCTTGACGTGATCTGATGGTGCGGCCGACACGTTCTCCTCCGCCGTCGTTATTGAAGGTGTCTTGAATTCGTCCATCCCACCAACGATCCACCTCCCATGTCCTCCCTCCTCCGCAACCCACCGCACATACGGCCCATACTCGGGCCCCTGCACCGTCCACACAAGGGGCAACACTCCCGTCTCCGCATCGAACGCCAGATCCACCGCAGAAAGTTGATAACCGATCTCGAGTTTCCCCTCGCGGGGCGTCCTTGTCGTCCGCGAAAGCACGAATTGACATCCTACGAGTTGCTTGTCCTTGTTACACAGAGGCCGGACGGCACGCATCAAGAAAGGATACCGAGTCCCTGATCCCTGGTCGCACGTCGTCGGCGGGGCAACCGTATACTCCTTGACCGATTTCTCCCGCACGTTGAAAACCCGCAACGTCCCGTCTCCTGGTGAAGCGACGTACCACCCGCCTCCTACCGCGCCGACCGATGGGTATTCTCCTGGCAGTGCTGATTCGGTCGATACGGCGAGATCCAGCGATGTAAGCACTGTATACCTCGGTTCGATCGTTCCCTCCTACTCAAACACGTCAGCACTATCCCCAATCTTCAACACCGCACGCACCGTTTGCTCGAACGAAACGCTAACCACATTCCCCTCCTCGTCAATATACAGCACCTCCCCTTCCCCCTCCCCCTGGAACACTCTCTGCCACGCCGCCCGCGCCCTGGCCTCCTTGGACCCGATGACCCTCGTTGTCGGCTTCACACATGCGAGATGTTCCGCCGGGAGGGGGATACACTGTGCGGCCAACGAGGACGGGGAGAGACGGTACGTCTCAAAGTGTGGGTAGGCGAGTGATGGCTGTGGTGTGAACGTTGGCATGGTGGCGGTGCTGATGGCTGACGGGAAGATATAGCTTATAGCTTATAGCTTATAGCTTATAGCTTATAGCTTATAGCTTATAGACCCAACATTGATCATCATCTAGACTGATTCGCATCCGGGCTTTACAATTGATGACACGCCATTCACGCGAACTCTACCCTCCCCCGACTCCAAGCAAACGAGTGCCGGCGATATGATCCCACACAATACATCTGCGTGAAGAGGAAGGCTATAGGTCGGCAGACGACAAGTTGAATCGTGAGAGCAAGGATTAAGGATCAAACGCCACCCACTTGATCATGTCTCCGGCTACGCCCAAATATCCACCTCATGTCTCTGCAGCAACAGCTCCTGCTCGAAGATCCGCGGGACCTATGACATACCCGACATGGACAATCAGCACGATGGCCGACGACAGAAACCTAAAAACCAACATTCGGCAGCCTGCAGAGTATTAGTGCAATGATCAAGTCGACCTTGTGCGGACCAATAGAATCTCGGAGCTCGATGGCCGTGTCGCTCGTCGAACGTCGATGGCCAGGAAGCTGTCCGACGGCGACGGGAGTGCAAAGTATGATCTTACCCCGGGGCACCGAGGAACAGCAGGACGATACACAAGACATCCAATCCCTGATACAAAGGGTCAATTAGACGACCATCCCTTGCCTGCTAACGATGAAACTCACCTTCCCTACGAGCCGAATCACATCAATTTTCACAGCCTTCATCCCAGCCTGCCTCATGGTGGCCCGCGGTTGTCCCGGTTGGAGTCGAGAATCTTCATGCCATTTGACACACGTTTGAACACTTGGATAATCATGATCGCCCTTAAAGCCTTAGTTGCACGCGGGGTGCAAGGTCACAGTGGCGACAACGTACTCGAACTGGATTGACTGTAAACGGCGGGTCAGCCATCCTTTCACCGACGACATAATGGCTAGTACCGCTCGCCGAACTCACGTACGTTGTTTCCAAACCCCAAGGCTCCAGGGGCTCGGGCGCGCGTTTCGAACAAGACCAAAGGTTGACCCTGGAGTCGCTCGCAGGGAAGTCAGCGCACATCTCCCCAAAACTGTCGGGCCTACTCACCTGAGCATTTGACGAGTACATAGAATAGACTGCTTGGATCTTGCACCTACACAGCATCCTCGAGCCCCCCCGTCGTCCACTCGGTACACTGCTCATGCACCGCTCCTCACCCGTTCCGCCACGAGCTACTTGCCAACAAATGTCGACTGATCCAACGCTGACCCAACTCTTGAGCTCTTGTTCCACAAGATTACTCTTGAGCTGTTCCACAAAGTTACTCTTGAGCTGTTCCACAAAGTTAGGCGTAGATAGGTACAAGAGGACTTACGATGCAGGAGGCGTTGGATCTGCGAGGACGAAGAGGATCCCGTTTTTCGTTTTTCAGACTTCGTCTTTGTTCTAGAAGAACGGAATCACAGCCTGTTTGTTGGCATCCGTGCCGATTCCAGCAGCGGCTCCTGGTAGGATACCATTGTCGATACATATTGGTCGTCGATATATATCGACCTTCAGTGGCGTTAGCGTGGGCCGCGGCTTCAGCGAGAAGAAATACTCACGGGCAGCGACACTGTCCAAGGCGTAGGACACGCCATCAATCTCGCCGAAAAAAGTCGTCACTAGAGAATATGTGCCGAGTTATCATCAGCAACGGCCATGGCGGCGTGCGTGCCTACGCCGACTTGCTCTCGGTCTCTACACCAACTGACGATCCTGCTTCGCGACGATCCTGTCCTTCGGCCTGTCCTTCGAAGCCGGATGCGCACCATGTCCCCGGCCGCACTCTCCGCCTTGATTTTGCCAGGATCCTCGAGATCGGAACAAGAACTGCCTGTTCAGATTTCTAATTTCGATCGCATCTGTCTTCTTTTGCATTGCAATAGGGAGTCGGGATATGGAGCGGAAAGCACAGTCGTCACAGAAAGAACGCACTCGAAGGGGAAAAGCACCGCGAAAGCAAAGCGATCACTCATTTAGACGGAATTCACAGAAAGCAGGCAGAGAACTGGGGCAAAGTAGCGGCACAGTGTTCTCTGCGGAAGTCGGAAGCTCCGGCTGCAAAGGATATCTAATCACATCGGGGATCGGATCAGGCCGGCCCCCGGGTGACGCGCACCGGACCGGACTGTGAAACGACGCACGGCGAACAGTCTTCACGCGCGATGCTGACCACAGCTTGTACAGGAGCAAGCATTCGATGGTTTCCTCGCACTCCCATCTTGGAATTGTGAGGCTTCGGAGCGGGAGCAGTTCGTGATATTCCGACACTGATCTGCAGAAGAAGGTGAACAGAACATCTTCAAGATATACATGTAGTCCAGCGCGATCGACTAAAGTGACGGCGACGGTGCGATAGAAGGCCGAGCCAGGGATCTGGCAAGTACGTCGCAACAACGGGCACAACCACCTAACACGTCACTCGCGAACTACACTACTTTGGGGTTGAAACGTCACTCGTCGCCGGTAGTGCTTGCAATGCGTACGTTGCGTCCTCGGATACGGATGCAGGTTTCCCCTGGAAAGATCTATCAAAAGAGAAAGCACAGAAGTCGGAAGGCGGAAAGACCGGTCGCTGCTCCACAGACCACAGGTAAGGCAACTCGCAGGCGTGACTTCGTTAGCTTGGAAGGCGCACTGACATGTCGTTGCGACTGGTATCAGCTACATCCTTGTACCTATCCTTGTCTTCTCTCGAAACCGGATAGAGGTTGATCAGGAATCAGCATCAGATCCGACAATCGATGTAGGTTGTTCCAAGAGTCAGGAGACCATCCCCCATGCGCTGACGCGCTGATGCTGAAGCATAGTCGTACGAGTCGGAGTCAGGGCACTGTACAGATTCAGCAAACGAGCAAGGCATCCTCATTCCTCCGTGATAGCGATCAGCTGGTTCATCATTCTTCGACCGGATGGGTTCGTCAGGAATCATGATGGGACCCGAACAGCCGATGTACGTTCTTTCGGGGTCAGTAGACCACCCTCTCCCATGCGCTGATGTTTGTCAATGCTGATAGACCGTCATGACCAGTCCGGATTCGGGTTCAACTAACGCAGGTGCTACCGAAGCGCGAGGCATCTCCCTTGACCAAGGGAGGGGAATCGAAGGGTACATGGTTCTCTTAAACCGGATAGCGGTTCAGGATTCAGATCCGATAGTCGATGTACGTCTTTTCAGGGGTCAGGAGATCATGCCCTTCATGCGCGAATGCGTGATCAGATGCTGATGGACCGTCTTTTCAGTCCGGAGTCAAGAGTCAAGTACAGATACAACAAACGAGCGAGGCATTTCCCGCACCCAAGGTGGAGCTGTCGGACCGTGGTCGTTCTGTTTCCTCATGAACCGAATCGGTCATCATGATGGAATCCGACACTGCATCTACGTGATGTCAAAGGTTAGGAGACCATCTCCCCCCTGCGCTTTCGCTCAAGAACTGACGTCGGATCGTCGTTATCAATCCGGAGTCAGGTTCCAGTACAGATGCAGCAAAGCAAGGTATCCTTCCTTGCCCGAGGTGGAGCGATCAGCTGGTAGGTTCAACGGAATCTCAGGCCAAGTCAAGTTCTGGTTCCATCGTCTTGGCAAGTTTCGTGCCTTGCGCCTCTACGCTCTCCTACAACTGAGGAGAGCGTATCAACAGGTATATAACACGGGACGCTCACCAGGGTCCCCACAAGTTTGTGTTTGCCCGACGCCATTGACATTGAACCAAACAATCGCGAAGCAACTGACACCGAACCAAATACCGATCCACAATGGTGAAATTCTTGGCGATCACCTTGCTCTACCTCGGTAAGTCCTCAAGGCTGTGTCCAGCATTCACGCTACCCAGCCGGCATCCCCTTGATCATCCCTCCGGCTGACTGACTGTACCCACCCTTCTCTGTTGCTTCGAACAGCCACTGGAATCTCCGCGACTCTTACTCCGAGGCAAGGAAACAGCCTCTGCGCGAAATGGTGTGCCGCCAATTTCCCAAACCCTGGGAAGGACTGCACCTCCCTCGCCGCCAAGGGGTACGGGCCTTGCTATGACTGCGGTCCCGCGTCTTCCCATCCTGGCTACATCCTTTGCGGCGACACCTGCAAGGATTGCCAAACTGACAATTACAATTGCGGCAAATGTGGAGTCAAGGTGCGTGATTGACCCTTTTGACCTCGAACTCAGATAGCAGCTGACGATACTGAACAACACTGCACAGTGCCCGGAAGGCAAGACTTGTCAAGGTGGAGAATGCAAGTGCAAGCCGGGATGGACTCCGTGCGGCGACACCTGCAAGGCCTGCGATACGGACAATGACAATTGCGGAAAATGTGGAACCAAGGTGCGCGGTCTACCCCTTTTATGTCGCAGTTACAATAACTAACCGGCCTGGACAACAGTGTCCGGAAGGCAAGACTTGCCAAGGCGGGCAATGCAAGTGCAAGCCTGGACTGACTCCTTGCGGCGACACTTGTAAATCTTGCGATGATGATAACGACAACTGCGGTAAATGTGGTACCAAGGTGCGTGATCTACCCTTGACAGGTCGCAACCTCAACATCTGACCTGGACAACACTCAACAGTGCCCTGAAGGCAAGACTTGCCAGGGTGGCGAGTGCAAGTGCAAGCCTGGACTGACGCCCTGCGGCGACACCTGCAAATCGTGTGACAATGACAATGACAACTGTGGCAAGTGTGGAACCAAGGTGGGTCATCTACTCTTGATAGGTAAGAACATGAACTAATACCCCTTCACAACAGTGCCCCGAAGGGAAGACTTGTCAAGGTGGACAGTGCAAGTGCAAGCCTGGACTGACGCCCTGCGGCGACACCTGCAAATCGTGTGACAACGACAACAATAACTGCGGTAAATGTGGAACCAAGGTGCGTGGTCTACACGACGAGATGTCGCATCGTCGACAGCAGCTGAGCTCCCTTCACAACAGTGCCCGGAAGGCAAAACTTGTCAAGGCGGTCAATGCAAGTGCAAGCCTGGATTGACGCCATGTGGTGACACCTGCAAGTCTTGTGATAGTGACAATGACAATTGCGGCAAATGTGGGACCAAGGTGCGTGATCTACCCTTGACAGGTCGCAACCTCAACATCTGACCTGGACAACACTCAACAGTGCCCTGAAGGCAAGACTTGCCAGGGTGGCGAGTGTAAGTGCAAGCCTGGATGGACTGCGTGCGGCGACACCTGCAAATCATGTGACAACGACAACGACAATTGCGGCAAATGTGGAACTAAGGTGCGTCATCTGGTCTCTTGAAATGTTGTAACTTCCACATCTGACCACCCTGGACAACAGTGTCCTGAAGGCAAGACTTGCCAGGGTGGCGAGTGCAAGTGCAAGCCTGGATTGACGCCATGCGGCGACTCCTGCAAATCATGCGACACTGACAATGATAACTGCGGCAAGTGTGGAAGCAAGGTGCGTGATCTGCTTTGACATGTCGCGACGCCACAGCTGCTGACCGCCTACACTACAGTGCCCTGAAGGCAAGACTTGTCAAGGCGGGGAATGCAAGTGCAAGCCTGGATGGACTCTATGCGGCGACACCTGCAACGATTGCGACAACGATTCCAATCATTGCGGCGGCTGTGGAATCAAGGTGCGTTATCTATCCAAGGAGCTGAGGAGTCTTCAGCTGCTGACCATCTTGAAACATAGTGCCCCACTGGCTGGGCCTGCCTTGGCAAGCTCTGCAAGAAGTAGTCCGCGTGTGACACCGCCTGCGCCGGGCGCCCGGCAGCAACGTATGTCCTTACCAGGCCTGCCTGCCTTGAACGATCTCCTGCGTTGAGCGATCTCCTGCGTGTAAAAGAACTGTATTTTGAAACAACCAAAGCCAAGCAAGATAAGTAAAGAAAATATTATTATTATATCCAATATTGCCACGAGAAACTCGTAAAATATCTTCCCTTGTGATGTATGACAACGTCAATGTGTTTCAAACCATTCTCGGTACTGGCGACAAGAAGGGTTACCTGCAACGGCTTTTCTCCCACGCTACCTCTTGATGTCTAAGCCTTCGCTGCTTTCCATCCCTGTCTTTGCCTTTCGACCTTTTCGACAAGACCAATCGTACGTGTATTTGAACGCTTCGTCACTCCTGCGATAATACTGATCCCGACATCTGTCAGATACATGGCATTTCCACTTGATCGTATATTGCTCCAAGCTGTAAAAGGAATTCCGCCGTTCCTGTCAGCCAGCCGACAACAGCTGCGCAACGGGGTGCAGGCGCGATACGTACCACTCCACCATGCCTCACAACACCTCAACTCGATAATGGCCCTCAAGAGGGTAAACCAGTCCCGATCTCGTAGAACACAACGAGCGCGCAGCAGAACAACATACGGGAATCCCACCATTCCGTGAGCTGGATCTTGCGACTTTCGTGCCCATCTGCACTTCAGTAGGGGATCAACATAAGGAGGGGGAGAGGGAGAAAGCGGGCGTACCTTTCCACCAGCAAGGTCTTGGCGAACACTTCAACCACGGCAGTGTATGTTGGAGCTGCTGTCGGCGCGGGGAGATGACGCTTCTCGATCTATATGCGCAAAAGTGAGGATCTGACGACAAGATGGAATCAAGCGTGCGCCGGAAATCAAGGTTTGGCTGTCGAGCGACGCGAACCCCTTTCTGGCGCCCACCAAGTATCCGTGACGGACATCCCGCGAAGCGAGGTTCAGATCACTCTCCCGTAGCACCGCAGCATCGTCGGAGCTTCTCAAAGCTCCCACTACAGATCCAACCCCTCCAACCCCTAGTCTTAATCCTGCGCTTGAATCAACGGACAAACGAGGACAAGTCGATTTGTAGTTTGCGCGATCCAGATCTGCTTCCGCTTCCAGGCGTTTCAGTATTGCGTTTCAGAATTCAGACTGATACCCGTCGCTTTCCTTCCTTCCTCTCGCTCAATCGATGGCTGTGATACTTGTTACTTGTCATCTATCGAGCACACATCCTCGTATCTCGTAACATATCTTGTTCCCGTCGTCGAGCAGAGTGGGAGAGAAGTCAGGGGAGTAACAGGGCCAAGAAGCAGGGTGCAAAGCGCGAGCGGGAGAGGAATCAGACTACGGTGAGTGTAACGAAGAAACGACCCATCTAGCCAATTACCGCCGTATCAATTTGATGTACGATCCTCCTATCACAGGCAGTTCCCCAACTCCCGAAACATGAATCAGCTGGAAGCGGGAGTGATGTCTCGATGTTTCTTGAGACCTCAGAGTGCCGACTGGCATCTCACATTCAGCATCGATCTGCCTGGCTTGTTTCGATTCCTAGAGAGAGTAAGCATGCTTGAGCCGCAAAACAAATATGCCGACAACTCCTTCCCGCGTGCTCAATAGATCGCCGCAGCTGCGTCGAGCATGCCGGAAATCTTGCAAAACAGATCCTTTATCAAGGTGACTGGTATACACCAACACTCAAATTTCAACGACGTCCTCGCAGCTTTCCACCGTCATCTCTATCGCGACGCAAACCTGTTCACCGCTAATCACGTCCTACCGTCCAAACGGCCTTCACCGAATATCTTGAGGTTGGAGATGAGATGTCGTCTGTCGGCGGTACCCCTGTCCGGGACGAGTACGGAGATCGTCGAGATCAGATCGGTGGGCATCATCGGGGCAACCGTCAGCGACGAGGGCAACGTCCGTTTTCATCTCTCGATCGAGATTCTTGATTCACCTGGGATGGCTGTCACCCAACAACGCCAGCTTGACGGGGGACAGGTCCTGAATATCGTGACTGCCCACCCCAGAACTGATTAACATGGCGGGCGATCCTAGATTCAACAGACTAGACTGTTCGAGCTTTCTCCAGCGAACCAGTAGTCACCAGGTCGCGGCAGCGTTGGAATGTTCTTCAGACGATTTAGTAGACGATATAGTCTAATCTCGAAAGAAATATCTACATACAATTTTGCTTTTGCCTAACAGACACGTCGTCGCTGCAAGACACGAACTCCATGGATAAGTGGATTGAGCTCTTGTCTCGGACACGCGAATATATTGGCTCGATCACTTGATAGCCCATGAGTCCTGTATCGACGTATAGTCTCGTGTAGTCTCGTATAGCATAGCGAGGGAGACGAGACATCCGCCCTTGTACTTGCTTTGCTTCCACCTGCTCTCCTTTTCTCGACCTCGCCTTGCGCTCAATAATCCTACATAAGATGGACAAAATCGGCAATGGCGTTCGGTACCGCCGCGAGCATCAATCAAATATCAAGAGCGGTCTGGGACGAAACTTTGCCAGTCTTATTTGAATCCATCTATTTCGACAGGGGATATGATGCCAAGGCAAGTGTCAGCTAACAGAGAACATGAAATATACAAAGTGAGTCTGCTCATAAGCGCAAGACTTAGTAGCCCATACTCTGCAAGCGTCAGATTCGTATATCTCGGTATCCACACCACGACAGTATCCAGCTCCACAAGATGCCGAACCTAGTCATGTCTGTCGGAATCGCATCGCCTGGGGACACGCAAGGCCCCGGCGAATGCACACTGCGCGTCTACAAACCAGTCTCGATGGCAACAGTGGCCACGATCCTAATAACCCCACTACACCAACCCATCCCAAAACACGACGACTGCTTGGAATCATCGGACGCGGACGACACGGAGGCGGGACTGTTCTTACAGGTCCGAGACTGTAATGGCCAACAAGGGAAACCGGCGTTTCATCCCGTTCAAGTGGTTTCACAGGTAGAGCGCGGCAAGGGCGCGTCCATCCATTCTCAGTCTCCTGCGCATCTTCAGTCTGTCACCACGAACATCCTCCCCAGCGTATCCGTTGGATGACTTGTCGAACAACGCCGGTATCATGGACACCACGTTACAACTGATCAAACTTGCCACGATTCAGGCCCGACGATCACATTTCGCGGAACACGATGCCGCCACGTACGCAGACTTTGCAAACGGACATGTGGGATGCGCGCATGAACGACACTTTGAATATTTCCATCTGGTCTTGTGCCTAGAGTCCAAGGAGGTCGAGGTTTTCGTTCAACGGGTCAGCGCATGTACCAGCATCGCAACAAGCGTTCCTGAACTGATCTTTTCTTTCGTCCCCGCAGCTAGCTCAAGAAGCCCACAACAACCCCCAGATCCTCCAAAACCGCATAGACGTCATAATCTCTGGCAAACCACCACCCTCCACATATTACGCAAAATCGCTCGTCCAAGGCGCCTGCTCTTTATAACAACAGAACGTGACTTCCATCAACCGCCTCCTGCTACGTTACGATTCCAACCTCCGCATCTTTCAATGCATCTCGTTAGCGAGGGCGGAACGCGGGGTGTCGCGCAACGGGGATGAGGAGGATCGTATGGAGGGCGCTTTCGTTGCCGTCTCTTCGAAATGTGGCAAGATATCGTTTGAATGTTTGCCTTGCTCGAGTGACGAGTGAAGGGTCGGATGTCCCACGGCAGTCATTCAGCTGCAGTTTCCGAGTCGGCCGAACCATCGGGCGGGGGTTCTGAGCGACAGCACGAGAGGGAACGAGATTACGCACATACGAAACCGAGACATTGGTGCAGTGATCATCGGTTGCTTTGTCTCTCGAGGTTATCCACCATCAGGCTTTCGCCGCTTGTACGTTGTTTCGTTATCGCTTTCACCTCGCCTCCAATGGAATGACGCCTCGATATGCCCTCCTTAAACGAATCTTTGTCCCTTTCAGTCAATTGGTGTG
Organism: Naganishia antarctica; assembly: GCA_025758675.1. Classification (NCBI taxonomy): domain Eukaryota; kingdom Fungi; phylum Basidiomycota; class Tremellomycetes; order Filobasidiales; family Filobasidiaceae; genus Naganishia; species Naganishia antarctica. The sequence goes on along the minus strand of JANGFJ010000130.1, from coordinate 63,384 downwards.
AAACTTTGGCCGATTGTAATTGCCTCAAAGCGGTAATGGATCGCCTTTCGGCTCGTCATAAACAAGCTGAACTGTCGCCTACGTTGTCAATCACACCGTACCCAGGCGGAGCATTAAGAACACGCCGTCATGGGCTGTACATATACCGACTTGTGAAGCCTGGATGTTGGCCTACGCTGCATATAGATAGATGGGTTGTCAGGATACAGCTGCGTCTCTCCGGCATGCGATCATCTAAATTCCCGCTAGATGGGGCACAACTCGAGTAACGAGATCCTGAGGGGAATCGAGGTGGTTGTGCTCAGGCAGCGCCGGATCTCAAGAAGTCGTTCTCGCAGGATGCCGCAGGCAATGTTGATACCGGCGACCTGACATCCCAAAGTGGTTAAACTTCTGCTGGTCCCTCTGTCAGCCGAATACCAGGCGACCGTCTTTCTGGAGCTCAGTCACTTGCACCATATGGCGAGAGCGGAAGCCAGACACCGCGCAAATCAGTGGATCGCGGGCATCTAGCCAACGGGCACTCCCAACGGATATTTTATACAAATTACATGATATCAAGAATACGATCATTTGCGGGACCTATATCGGCGCAAGAATCCGCTTGAAAACCTTTTGATTCCCTTCAGCGGCAATCAAGTCTCCGAATGCAAACGCCGTGCCAAACAGCGTCGCCCCCATGGCCACCACTTTCACCTCTTCCTGCTCGCCCACATCTCCGACAGCCATCGCGATGGCACCTAGGTTCCCGCACATGTCCGACATCCATGTCAAGGCATCCGAGCCCTCGCGAACATCAATCTCGATTGCCAAGGCGATCACAAGGATGCCCATCACCAGGTTGACGGCGCCCTGAACTTGTTTCGCACTCTGAGGATATCCTTCAAACAAACTGTCGACCTTGGCTATCTTGCCCGACGGGATGGACGTGAGGATACTAACGACACTGGAGGCCGCCCAGTTGACCATTCGTTGGATCCAGGTATCGAGAGGCTGGCCCGTGCCGGCAGGCACAGGAAAGCCGAAAACCGTGGACGCAATGCTGGTAGCGAATGCGGCTTGATCAGCGGAAGTTTCACCGCCGGGTATGCCATTGGCGATCGCCGAGATGACGTTGGAGATGTTGAGAAGCACGCCAGAGATATACGACCAATCCTGACCTAGGTTTGTGGGGTCGGGCGAGTCTTGCTTCAGCGGCTGCCCTTGAAGCTGTCCAGGGCCGACATCTTTGCCATCGTGGCCGACACCGACGCTTTTGCAGATCAAACGTTCCAGCCTCGACGGAAAGTCGGGATTGGTACAGTCCATGTTGTTACGATGAGGAAGCTGGCTCTCTCCGTAAACGTCTAGAGCTGCGACGACGGCGACTGACGTGATGAAGGAAATGCCATTGATGACGGTGAAATCCTCCTCATCGCCCATCAGCAGCGTGACGAATTTGTAAAGCGCCCCAAGAATAGGAAGCCCAAAGTCGTCGTTGAGCGCTTCCTCGAACTGCCCTATGATCTGATCAAAAGCTGCCAACAAAGCGTCGATGGCGTCCTCAACCCCCTCGAGAAAAGTGCTGAGCAGGTCCACGAAAAACTTGATCACTTCGCGCACCGAGCCAGACTTTAAAACTTTGAACAGTTGGTCGATATTCTGACCCAATTTTGGGATAATATCGTTGACGATCGGCATTATAATCTGCTCGAACAGATTGCCGAAATCGCCCAAAGCTTGCACCTTGATCTCGGAATCCCGCACTGCAAGGGTGGACAATTTGGCCCCACCGTTACCCGTGAATGCACCCGAAAAGTGATAGTACGCAAAGTTTGCTTGGGGAGAATTGCTCAAGTTTTGCGGCGGGGCGGCAAGAGGGGTCGGATCTTGCAGCGACGCCGGCACATTGCTTGATTCGAGATTCTTCAAGCGTTGATCCAGATTGGCGAAAGCACCTCTGGCCTCTTGCCTCGCTTTGCCGAGATACTTGTCGGCGGAAGCTACACCAAAGTGCAGAAAGTCTGCGTCGTGTGTTAGTCGTGAGGTGCATCATGGCATGGGATAATTGCGTACTTTTCATCGTTGACGCAATAAGTTTATGCGTATCCCAGACCGTATCCCACCCAAACAAATGCCCGAGCCATCGCAAGATCTACGTGCAAGACCAGTCAGTTTTACTGTCAAGCCAAGGCTGCCCAGACTTACCGCACTGATGTCAATGCCAATCAGCTTCAACAGCGCACTGATGGCTTTGAAAACCTGTATGTAGGTATCCAACATGAACTTCATGGCTTTGCCCATAAAGTCGATTGCTAGCTCGAGTCCTTTTTCGACCTTGTTCAAGACAAACTTGATCCCCTCGCCGACATAGACAACCGCATCTTCAATTTTGCTGACTAGATAATCGGCTGCACTTTCAATAGCGTGCCAGGCGTCGCCTATCCAGTCGAACCATCCGCCCAAAGACGAGAGCGAACTGGCCGCAATGGTGTGCATATGGAGTTCGGTCGGGGTCATGGTGCGCCATTTGCCATCTGCGAACGTCAAGGCCAACAACGGCTCGGGACCAGTACAAGAGCCATCAACAGGTCGAGACAACCGGATCGGTGACATGAGTGTGTGCCTCAGGCCCCTTTCCGACGGCTTGGACGGGTGTTCCACGACGAGGAATGTGTTTCCAGCGGTGACGGGAGGGTAATCTTGATCGCCGACATTGTGGACAGCTTGCACACGACTTGCGATTCCGTCGCTGACGCTCGCGTCGATGCCAGCCGGGAGGACGGGCTTTCCGGCCTGATCTTGCGCCGACCCTAGAGAGTTGCCGTCTGTCACATTTGCGAGGTGTTTATGGACTTTGCCATTCGGATAGATGTTGAGTATCTCGGCGAATTGGGGGCTCGCAACGTGAATGACCGGTGACGCCGTGTCAACGGCGTCACAGATGATGGTCAGATTCCCCATGGCGTCAGGTGTGGCGATAACAGGTGTCTTGTCGTGAATCGAGTAGACGATGTTATTGATCGTCACATATTGCCACTCGCTAGACGTTACACTCAGGGTCATGCCTTTGCTCACTGGAATATCGTCTCGTTGAAAGTGCATATGGGTCGTATATGAGTCGTAGTTGACGATCGTCGTTGTCGCTTGCTCGTTGCCGATTCGTTTTCGCCACATGGTAGAGGCGGGATCTTGCCAGTGGTGATGCAACACCGCCGACGTATTCAGACAAAAAAGCTCGTTCGTTTGCCGAAGGAAAGACCTGGTGGGCGCGACCCTTGTGATGTCTCTCGAGAACAAGAAGGGCATGCCCCAGTCAATCGTTTTTGAGCCTGGCGATCGGACGCCGCGGGTGTAGCATAGGTCGCGCTTGGTGTTGATCGACCACACCGCAACTTGACTGCCGTCGTGCGCAATGAAAAGTTGGGTGACTTCCCCGACAATCTTTGGATCTGCCACACGCTCCTTCAACGACACCGCACCATCCGCGATTCGAAATACGCCGGCCGCGCCAGCAAAGTAGAGATCGCTGAAACGTGCCGTGTCGGGAACGGGACAGGTTGCGATACAGTGGCATGTGCCATCTTGAATGGCCGAGCTGTAGTCCCAGGTGAGGCTCCCCGGCGTGTCTGGCGAAGACTGATTCTGAGCAATGGCGATCAGCCGCTGGGCCTGTCCGACTCTATACAAAAAGTAGTTGGACGAGTATCCGTACTCTGCTCCGGTGCAATGGCTGAGCAGATTGTCCGCGCCCGGTGTCATCTCCTCGGGTAGTTCGAGGCGCTGTGCCTGTGTGCCGTGTTCCGGGCCGAGCTGATATAGCAGGTGTTTCCCGGAAAGCGAGCCTTCGACGGTGAGGAGTGGACGCGCACCACCAACACTTGATCCAACTCGAATGGACTCGGCCATGAAGTCTGTTTCTATGCCCTCGATAGCAAACGCATATGCAGACAGCTTATTGAGATCGGTTTTGCCAAGGTCATTTGATAATAAACTAGCAAAGAAGACGGTGCCTGCGACAAGATCCTGACTGTGGGCCACAAATGCGAGTGACCACGTGCCATTGACCTCCTGCACGAGATCGAAAATCGATACACTGGAATAGTCCTTGAAGCTTTGAAGCAGATCCGTCGTGGTCCATCCACTGTCGGTTTCGCCGGAATTCGCAACCAGCATATTCAGCGTGTTATCACCGATCGAGCATAAGAGCGGATGGCCCGTCGCATCTTGCGCAGCTATCATATCCTCACCACCAGAGACTGCACAGCTTGTCAGTTAGTACGACCTCGCGACATCCCAACGTGAAGACTCACGGGGCATGGCGACCTTTGCGTTCTGCATAAGCTCGCACGATACGGTAATGTCCACCTTCTGCGACGTCGGACTTTGCAGCAGATCCAAGGACACTTGATCTTGCATTGGCGCGCCCATGGCCTTTGAGTCGTCGAACAGCCGGTCCTTCTTTTGGCCAGCGCTCGCTTTGGCCGCGGTGGATGACGCCGCTGCCACCCTCGGTAATTTGTAGGCAATGACCTTGCCGATATTGTTCTCGATGACTTGAATAGCCGGAGCCGGATCGGTTCCCACTTGTAAACCAGTCGGACTCTTCATCGTGACTTGGGTGTGGAACTCGCCATTCGGGAGGAAGCCCATATCCTATACAGGTCGTATCAGCAACACGCCTCTGCGGATGAGGGAGTGACCCACCTTGGCGAAGAAATAGTTGCCGAAGGGTAACAATATTTGATTTTGGGAAAATGTACCGGGCGGCGAAGCGCTGAACGCGTTGAGTGTCCCTTGTATGGTACCAATCACAGAACCCGAAGGCTCCTTGTCCTGGGTCATCACCGGCGCGCCGACCAGTAGGACGGGGTTACCTTTGGCGTCGACACCGCCGGACAAGGACGACCTCGCCGTCCAGCTCCAAATCTCCGTGTCGACGAACGCTTCAAACCAGCTACTGCCCGAGAGATAGAGCTCGTTGCCGCCGTTGAGGGCCGCCCAAGCACCCTCCTTCTTCAGTCGCTGTGAAAGGTAATACAATTTGTATGGTGGGTCCAAGCCGCCTCCACCAAAGGGCTCTTTCAAAGGTCGTATGATCATCGGTTCCAGGAAAGAGCGGGCCGAGTAGATGACCTTGCCGTCACATTGGTCGGTGGGCGCGATGCAGTTGTTGGCAAGGCGACCCGGATACTTGTTGATGCCAGGGACCGGGTTTGAGCCACCTGTCGGCGATGTCTGGGTATTGAAGATAAAGTTGACGGTGCTGTGGCCCGGAACTTGGGTGTCTTGAAAGAGGCTGAACGTGCAGCCGACAGGCGTCAGACTGGGTGGTACCCCGATGCCAGCAACTGTCAGGGCAATCAGTAAGAGCGTACGAGCGGCCGCCGACACACTCACTATTATACGCCAAAAAGTACGGGTTGGCTTGTGGACTCTTCACGAGGTAGGAAAAGTAAGGAAGCATGGCATCATGATTGGCGGCGCTTGCGGCGGGATCCGTGTTCGCGCCAGTCTGGCAACTCCATTCTCCGCCAGCGACGAAATCGAGCGCCATACCGAGGACGGCCGTACCCGCGTTGACGAGTGATTGCAATGCGGCAAAGACGGTCGCGGGTACAGCCAAGCCCTTGGTCAAGTCGTCCTTGGTGATGATTGCGATCTTGAGGTCGACGGCGGCCTGCCAAGTCCAGCCGGTGATGTCCCAGCTGTGTACCTGATCCGCGGCGTAGAGCGTACCGCTAGTCCAAGTCATCTGCAGCACGACCTTTTGAGGGCGACCGTCGTCGTTTTGAGGATTGTTAGGAGTGATGGAGAACGTAGGTGTGAAGCGGCCTTGCAATGTCGCCCATTGGGGTACACTATGGCCGTCCGGGTTGGTCACCTTAGGCACGCTTGCGAAATCTTGATAAAAGTGGGGAATGTAGTCGCCGGCCGGCTGCTTGCCTTGAGGGTTTTCAAACGCGACGACGACATTGGTATTGATCGAGCCGACGTCGGGATCCGATAGGAGGAGGAGCTGTCCGTTGATGGCCTGTTGAGTTATGGCGACGATGACGTCGTAGCCGAGGCCGAAAACGTGGTTGTCATCCATGGCGCGAGCGCGTCCAGGTGGTATGTCTCGATGATTGATGATTGATCAGGCAAAGTCGAGCGGTGTAGCAAGTCAGGGCAGTGATCCGGTATGCAGGCCGCGGGGCCTCGAGAGATGCGTGACAGTCCGAGCGGTGACATATATATGGAAAGACTGGGGCCACTGGAGGAACCGTCTCGGACCCACGGTGTCCCGCGAAAGCAACCTGACCATTCGCTTTCGAGACGGTCTGGGCTTCGGTCCTGCTGCTTGCAGTGCGCTGTCAGCTGAATCAGGGCAGACTCGGCTCCAAGTTGGCTGTCACGGCTCCCCATGAGTTATATCAGCAGTCATATCGCAGCTGCGTTCCTCGCTGGACCCGCTGTGTATCCGCTGAGATGCGCTGTTTACGAGAGGACCGGAAGAACCAGTCGACCACAACTAGTCGACAGTCGAAGAATGCACCACTCATGCCACGCGCACGGTTCATCATTGCATCTATCTGCATGGCAATCAATTTGAGATTCAGTACGGATGCATTAGCTCGCTCGGTCGCGTCGGCAGGTGACGTGCCGGACCGACTGCTTTGGTTGCTGATGACTCTCTCTCGCTCCTCTTCCAGATACTCGACAAGTCCTGAATTTTGCGCGGTCGACATAATGGTCGGCTGATAAGATACCAAGATGGCTCGTCAGGCACATCGCAGGGCTTAACAAGCCACCTTTGAGATGTACAGCCCAGAACGAGAACAAAAAAGCCAAGTAGCCAAAACTGGATCGTCCACCTTCATCCTAGAAAGCGTCCGAGACTCAGTCCCACACACCCGTTACTTACCCAACGTACCCATCTACAAGCCTTCAAGCACATACCACGCCCTCTCACACAGCCCGACGACGAGCGATGACCACCTCTGTCGTCTGTCGCCCCAAGCAACGCCCCAACGCCAGCGGCATGAATCTCCCCACGCCCAGTCTCGCCTCATTGACCGCTCTCTTTCACTTTTCCCCTGTTTCCTCCTCCGGCCAGTACACAGACTCGTTCCCGCCCATCCCGTCGGGGTGCGATGCCTCGTACGCACGGACGATGATTCGCGCGTGGTGAGAGAATGTGTCGGACGTACTCCGTGTTGCGTTTAGAGGCGAGGACGAACGCAAGGAGCGCCGGGTTGGTCGACGTGAATTGCCCCTCCTATCGGCGTCGGCTCGAATACTTGTCCGTCGTTGTCGAGGGTTGATCTGATGACGCCGCTCTCCCCGCTCATTCCTGTCGATAACACCGTCGTTTGTTCCCGATCTTCGATCGGGCTCATGAACGTTACAAGGGAACGTCAGTGCGATCCTCTGACGCCGAGGCCGTAGCCGCAGGTGAAGCGGCTTGAAACCGGTAGAGCTGATGATCAGATTTCGAAAAGAATGGCAAATCGCGAGACACTTACTCTTCTTGAGCCAGCCATTCGCTCCAAAGCGTGTTCCAGTAGGCCATGCGATCTACCAAGATCTTTATTCAGCAACGCCCGCTTGATACCTCCCCAAGCGTGAACGACATACCTCCAAAAAAAGGCAGATCCTCCAAAGGGCATGATTTCGAGACTATCGCCGAGCGTGAAACGTCAACGCACGACAGAAATCACAGAGTCCTTTTCAGCCGTGAGACGCGAGGCAATCAATGTCAAAGTGCTTACCTGAGGACACACGATATCCCCCGTCGGCGACCATTCACGGATGATGACCGCATCGGCCGGTCCATCAACGTTTGTGCATCATGGTCCCTCCCTAACCCAGTTCTCGCACCTCGATGTCCACGATCCGGCCGGTTCGCTGCGCACGACCGCACGTCAAGCATAGTAAAGGGTGGAGCGTACCGGCGGAAGGGTCGAATTGGCAGTCGCGATGAGGGATTTTGGGTAAGGTTGTCGATTTCGGAGGAGGATGGAGTGATTTCATGGAGATCGCCTTTTTGCGACGAGGGGATCAAGAGAAGGGACCAACATATGCGTCTGCGCGGAGAAACAACGCGATCCCTACCGGTAACTCCTGAACATTCGTCGAAGATGTTTCCCGACGCTTGTTCAACTCCAAGAACATCTTCCAAGCTCTGAAATCGGTGCTGCTCTCGATCCTACTAATCTCGACATCAGCTGTTTGAATCACGAGAAAGGCGGACGTGATCACTTACCATACATCATGATCTCCTCTGCCCCGCAAACACGTTGTTCCCCCTTGACCCTCCCTCACACTTGTAACATGCGACAGCCATCCATGAAAGAAGCAGAGCAAGCAGACCGCAAGAATTCACAGAGAATCGCCCTACCAAGCTCGGCCGCCGAGATACAAACACCACCGCCACCGTCAGTCTTCAAGTTGACGCCAATCTATTCCTATCGATCTATCCGATCCTCCATCATCGCCAACTACGCAATGAATTCCCAGGAAACCCCATGTCCGCCTGAAACCTAGAATCCAAAGGGTGAGTACGGCGTTCGCGTCTATCTAGCGGACCCGTGCCTGATCCGCAGATGACAGGCAGATAGGCAGATGGACTATATTCCGCCCCGCGAGAGGAGCCTCGCCGTCAGCGACAAAGAATCGATTGCATTGATGTAGCCCATTCATGCATACGCACCGCGACCTCACATTCTGACTGACAAGATCTTGTCCACAGCTATCGCACGTTCTTTCCACGTTATGCAACCTCTCTTGGACGTCCCTTCCGTCTCCAATCCTCGACATACAACACAATCGTCAACGAACGCAGCGCAGAGACGGTGGGCCAGACTGTCGGTAGAAAGGAGAAATACGCACCGCCAGTTGTTTGACTTCTGGTGATGAGAGCGTGACGTTTGCATTCGTCGTAGCCTAGTATGGCAAGTTTGACTCATTGCGCGGACGCGTTGCTGAATTGCCACAGTCGGTATCCATGGATTCGGTTCGACCACAGCTATACATACAACCGCAAGGTGTTCCGCTACCTGCAAAAATATTGGTCCATCCCTACTGCATTCATTGATCACCGTCATGGTCTCCAACGCATCGGCCGAAAATGCGTCAGGCTCCCTATGACATTGATGCCGACAAACGCCCTGCAGGGCAGGTGTCGTCCGCTTTTCTCCCCGTGAGGCGGAACAATGCAGCCCTTTATTCGTACTTGTCCTTCCCCCCTGCTGTAAAGAGCGCTCCGGACTTACCTGCACAACCGAGGTGAACGCGATCTTGTATCTGTTGTTCTGGGCCCAGTGGAACTTAAAACCCGCCGCCAAACTTTAGCGGTACGTCTCAAAGCGTGTGCAGGCGATTGATTGCGGCGATGTGAACGGTGGCATGGAGACCAGGGCAATTAAAGAACGAAGCAAAAATAAATACGCATATCATCGTACTCTAGTCCTCTTCAAAAAAACACTTTTATCCGGAATTGGTCGCGATTTTGAAGACACGTAAATTCCTCTGCCTGCCAGACTACTTCAGATGCACTAAAACGTAGGGAACCTCCAAATCTTCTCCCGTCTCGATACTATCTACCATCACCTCCACGATGACGCTGTTAACATAGTTCGGGATGGGCTTCTTGCTGACCGTTTCTATTAATGTGCTCATGCGCATTGGCAATCGTTCCTTGCTCTACACGCATGAAATCAGCGCTCAATTCTCATCAACAGAAACCTAGTACTGAAACGCACCTTGGCAGGAGGCGTAAAGCTCGACCACAACATTGATACCCCAGAGGAAACCATCGTCACCTCCAACTTGTGCTCGGTCCGGAACCAATCGATAAATTGCTGCAACGTTGGGTTTCCAGGAATGTCGAATCGGTCCCAGATGGTCCATTCCGTGTCTCCGTACTGGTAGCCGTGTCAATGGTTAGTTACTTTTAATGGATCTGAGGCGTGCACGCACCTTGTTCTTGGCCGCGGCGATGGGTTCAGAGAAGCCAAAGAAGGGCAACGCGAGGTTGACAAAGCCGTTCTTGTAATCCTCGAGGTTCCGCTTGCCGTCGATGATCTACACGCAGTTCGTGAACAACCGCTCAAACATATCCCTTACGCAACCCACCTTGTAAAGCTCCAGACAAACCAAACCCACAGCCAACGCCGTCGTGGTCGCAATCGCCGGAATAATCTTGCCCGCAATCAACTTTGTTCGATGCTTGTCCGCTGTCGTGATACTATAGTTCAACGCCCTCAAGTTCGACGCAGCGGTGATAAAGTCGATATGGTGGTTCCCATCATCGTCCTTTTCAAAGTCGACCGGGTTCAACCGGAATCCTGCCATGTCAGACGGTTGGGGAAGGTTGGTCAGGATGCCCGAGACGTCTTCTTCTCCGCCTTCAGGTTCGTTGCTGACAGGCTCCTCATCACGGATCTGGATCTTGGCGACCCGCGGCTGGAACTCGGGGATCTTCATGCTGTCCAGCACGCGCTTGAACACTGCAGGGTCACGATCGCCCTTCAAGCCGTAGTTGAACGCGTGCAAGTTGGCAGCGGAGACGAGGTACTCAAAGTGGATGGGCTGTGGGCGGCGGTTAGTCGGGTTCAATGAACAATCCATTGGACTCACGTCGTTGATATCAAATTCCAAAGGCTCGGGCGCCCGTTTCGGTCCAGACCAGAACGGTTGACCGGTGGATGTCAACTGCACGAAAGTCAGCGCACATTCCAAACCCTACCCGTCATACTCACCTGATTTTTTGGCAAGTTGTACAACAGCTGCTTGATCTCATTCACATAGTCATCCTCGAACTTCAACCTCGCCCACTCGATACACTCTTCAAAGCTTCTCGGTCGCTCCGTCACGAGGTATTTGCGCACAGTCTTCAACTGATCCAACTGCTGACCCGAAGCCTTGAGCTGTTCCACAAAGTTGGGCGTGGACAGGTACAAGTTGACATTCGTCGGCGGGTTGACGAAAAACTCGTCAAACTTTTCCCGGGCCCACTGGATCGTGTGTTCGATCGCGTTGGGGAAGTTCTTGACGGTACACGAAGGGATCGATTTCTCCGGCGGATCTTGCGAGGACGAGTAGGATTCCGTCAAGAATGGGATCACAACCTGCGTGTTGGCCTTTGTGCCAAGCGTGCCGGATTCCAACAGCGGCTTTTGGTAAAAGACACATCGTCGGTCCATGTATTGACCTGAAGAGGCGTCGTCAGCCTAGCAAGGGCAACTCGAGCTTTGTACTCACGAGCAGAAACATTGTCCAAGGCGTTGGTCACGCCGTCAATCTCGGCGAAAAAGTCGTCACCGTAGACGTCTGTGGGTGGACCAGATCAGCAGCGTTCTCCACGCCTCGACTGCCGTGACTCACGTTCGGTCTCCACGCCCACTCGATCCTGATGCGCGACGATCCTATCCTTCAACTCCGGGTTCATCTCCATCACGGCCGCGGCCGCACTCTCCGCCTTGAACTTGCCGACATCCTTGGGTCGGAACAAGAACTGTCTGTTCAAATTACTCTTCTCGATCGTGTCCAAATCGGTAACGTGGATAAGACCCCGTCCAGCACTACCCAAACCCATCATGCTCCAGTTCTTCAACATTTCACATCCAATCGCACCGGATCCGACCAAGAACTGTCGTTGCTCGTTGATCTTTTGTTGAAACTTTCCGCCAAAGACGGCAATCTGCGAGTCGTATCGCGAGTTGATGGGCTGGCAGTCGTCTTCGGTCGGAAGCTCGGAAGGAAGGGACTCGAGGGAATCAAAGTACATGCTTTGCACCATCGGGTGGAACTTTGCACTGCATGCCTTCAACACCTCTTGCGCGACGAACCCGCCAATAACGGCAACCATGGGCGAAACCTCTCCGCTCGCCTGGAACGCCAACTCGGTCAAGACCTTTTCATCCAACTCTTCCTGACTACCCGCAGCCTGCGCAATCTGCTTGGCGAGCGTAATCAAGGTCTTTCCGTCGTGGGGGTGTCGAGGTCGAGGCAGACGTCCGTGCTGATCAACAAACGCAGAAAGCGCTTGGAAACCAACGTGCAACGTCGCCGGTCGATCAAACTTGGCAAAGTCGGTAATGAACAATTCAGGACTCTTCAAGCTCTCTCGGAGGGATTTCTGTGCGCGAAACCCTATCAGCTCGCGTTGTGCAGACTTGCCGCGCGCGGACGTACGAATTGGAGGACCTTTGGCATCTTGACTTGGGTGAAGATTCCGCCCGAAACGTAATCGCTCAAGGCAGAGGTATCGCCAATCGAAAACGTATACGGGCCTACGCACCCAATCAGCCCTGCTCCACAACCCTCATCTGCTCCACTCACCCTTGACGGTAACCTTCCTCGGCTCACACCCATTCAACTCGGTCATCCCCTTGACCTCGCTAAACGTCACATAATCACCATCCTCCAACCCATGTCGGGTCTCTTCCAGTCCAGTGACGATCCCATCCGCGTCCCGATCGATCGAGGCGATCATTCCGGTGAGGGGTTGTTCGCCTGTTGGGTCTACGCAGGTGAATGAGGGGCCAAAGTCGTTGAAGACGGCTCTGAGGAAGGTTGTTCGGATCAGCGGATGCGCGAAACGAAAGGCGACGGAAGGGCCGAAAAAGGCATCCTCTCCATTGCAGTTTGCAGCGAATGCGGCTCTGCATACAGGAACCCTCGCCACACGAGGAAAACGCTTAACTCACCCAAAAAGACCCCGAACATCCGCACTGATAAAGCTGATCCCATTCGCATGACAGTAGTCATTGATCTCGAGTTGTTTCGCAAGCGATGTGTTCGTAAGAACGACCACCTGCGCAACGCAGCACGAAACGACGATTAGCTTTCTGAGGATGGCGATGATGATGACGGCAACGCACCTGATAGTCCTTTACCATCTCTACCGTCACTTCCCCATCACCCTTTACCTCCCGAACAGGCACGTAGCTGTTCAATTCAGCCAACCGCGGGGCGGTGACGGATGCACGGGGTTTTCCGATGTCGGCTTCGCGGAGGAAAAACTGTACATGAGAGGAATTAGGGTGTTTGTAGCTGACGGGGATGAGATCGAGAAGCAGCGTTGGGAGATGCCGTTTGTGACGGTTTCCGGCGAGGAGATCCCATCGCAAGCTCCATCATATGAAGGAGTTGACGAAGTTGACGACCTTGCGATCTTCACCTTTCGATGATGACGCATTTCTTTGCCAGAGCACCTTTCGTCTAAGGATATGTATGATGGGTGTGTTTCGGTTGTTAGATGCAACTATAATGTCGTTTGCTGTAGATGGCACAGCTGAGATAGCACCACGGTCCTACGACCACATCCCTCTATTCCGCATCACTGCCAACCGAAGAAGACCCGAAACGACACCCGCAATCCTCGGTGCACAAACCCAAACCCTCACCAAAACTCACCTGCGTCCCCAAATCCTCAATCCTCGTCACCTCATCATCATACACACTGACACTCTTCACCCCAGCAAGCACCACATTCTTTGCGATCTCCACTCCCAAACCCTTCATCCCAACAACCAAAACGTCGCTGTTCGCCATTCGCCGCATGGCCTCGTGGCCGAGGACGTACAGCTGGCGCGAGTACAGGGACTCGTCTATCTCGTGGGGGTCGACTTGCATGGGGGTGGACATGGTTGTGGTTTGTGATTGAGGGAATACGGGGAGGGGGATTCGCCACGATGCGAGTATGTAGATGGATGATATACAAGGACGGCTGGTGCTGACTCACCACGATGACGCCTACATTGAAGCGGGGGCACCATGGGTCTGACGTGTATTCTCGCGTTTCGAGCGCAACAAGTGCAGACTACGTTAGTACGTAGCTAGTACGAGAAGATCCTGGATGACACTTGTCTCGCCAAGTCGATGTGGTCTCCATGTACAAGTACGATAATCAACTCACAATTCGACTCGACTGAATACGGTTCAGCGCCTTCACCTGTCAATCCGTCATTGCAATTACTCATCATCAACGGTTGGCATACCTTGCAGTGTCATCTAACCCCCCTACCCGACATCCAGCGTAAGGTCACATGCGTAAGGTTCAATGGCGCCACATCTCTACAAAGGAAGGAGATACCCTGACCACTGTGGACAGGGGACCATCGGAAAGAACCGCGAATTCAGGCCCTTCACCCATAGCCAGAGCCTTGAAGGATACCATCCCCTTTCATCATCCGCAGAACCAGTCTCTTTCCCCCTGACGTTTTCAGTGGCGGTTTCGGGCAAAATCGGACCCAGATTGCGTGGAACGCAGCGAAGTGCGGGTCTTCCTTTCACGAAACTTTTCACACACTTTTCATCTGGTTTGAGGCTCGGACGGCGGTCGGACTGGTGGAGTATATATGAGCGACCACTTTCGCGGTATGACAGGCCCCTTTCTGGTGGGCAAGTCTTTTAAGGTTACACTACCCAGAAGACCAAAGTACGCACATCCATTCCAGCGACTTTATTTCGACAATCACTATGCCCAAGGTCGTCAAATCGTATGTTCTGGTTCAGGATTACCATTCAAGAGCCTGTGTACATTTCTGAAACGCCTCCTGACATAGTAAACTAACTCCGGTGGAGAAGGACATGCGTAATGCGATTAAGCTGGGTGAAACGCTAAAGTACATTTTCTGGTGGACAGAGTCGATTGAAACCACTGAGAAGGACAATGCATCCTTCCGGCAGAGGAAGAATCGACTGCTGGTTCGGAAGTTTGAGTTGGATGCAGCGCTTAAGAAGACTATCGACCAGGTGGATAACCTCGGACTCAACCCCACTGGCTTAGAGCCAACTGGGCCCGACATCTCAAAGGCTACATTGGACGAGTGGCGCAAGAAGCTTGACCTTGTGAAAGCAGCCTATGCCTATGTCCTCGAGTTTTTCGACAAAGTTCCCTTGGACTTGAAGGGCGAAAGGAGCAAAAGAGAATTCGAACGAGGTCGAGCCGAGTACCAAGATAGTAAGACGGAAGAACGCGCCTTCTTGATGAACGCTTGGCAACTTCAAGGCTCCGAGGTGGACCCAGAATTTCTGAACCCAGATGCCGAGTCGGCCGGCGACTCTCTATCCTTCTCGAATTCATTTTCCTGCAACAGGGATTCATATGACGACACTTCAACCCATCATAGCTCGTCTGTGTCTGGCTCCGGATCGCATTTCAAAGGCAAGCAGCCTCGATCTCCGGGCATGGGCACTCTTAGCGATGTGAGTCGAATCATTCGGGAATCTCTCAGCGAAAATCATCTCCGCTAACCCCTGAGACAATTAACGCAGCACTCTAGCTATGTAGGAAGTGGCCTTGGGCACAGGGAACCCGACCCCGACAAGTAGGTTTCGACAAGATTCCCAATTTCTATCCGTCTCGTATGGTTCTCACTTTAACCCGAGTTATCATAGGCGAACTACAGCTGAGCTGCGGGCCAAATATCAAATATTCGTCGCAGGGAACGACCTCCTCTTTAAGATCGGAAGCGTCTTCCGGTTGATTTTCTCACAAGGATCGCAGCCTCAGGCGCTTGTTACTGAAAGATGGGAGGCTATGAACGATATACGGAGCGATATAGGTAATCTCACCGAGGGTGTCGAACAGCTTCAAGGCTTTCTCGGGAAACCCGTGGTCTCAACGTTGCAGGACGCCAAAGAATTGCAGGAACTCACAGGTGCACTTGCAACACTGCACAGGGCTCTGCAATACATTGAGGCCATCCCTCAAGCGGAGCTTGATAAAGGGGGTCCAAACTTCCCAAAGGCTAGGTCAGAAGATCCCTTCAATAACGACAAGGAGTTTCGAAGGATGTGTGCAGCCTTGGCGAAGCATGCTCCCAAGGTCCTCTCGACAGTTGCACAAAACTCACAGTCGGACTTGGAACCAGCTGCCTTAAGTACTGCTTACACCAATGGCCCGACCCATTCCGATTTTGCAGCTCAGCGGGAAACGCGGGAATCTTTCATGAATACTGGTATCTCTAGCACTGGTACACGAGGTGTGGGCACGTTGGCAAACCTTTCAATCCAGGTAAGATATTGTCTCTGAAGATAATCCGCCCACATTCCCTTCAATAATTTGCATCGTTGTCCCTTGGTTCTTCTTGTTCCCGACTTGCATTTATCAGCCAACCGAAGTCAGCAGGTACGGTGATGATGCGATGTACGATGTGTCTGTGTTTCCAATTGGAACGGGGACGAAACTGCGGAACGTGAGCACGAATGACATTTCTGGTGACTAGACGCCCTCTCTATCCAGCTTTGCCTGACCCAGCGCCCATCTTTCTAGTATAACCCCTCTGGGACGGGCTATGGCCAGGAGCAGAGGTATGTGCTCGACGAGACTACAAGTTTCATATTTAATGCATTACCCTAATCTGAGCTACTTGTGGAAGAAATTTGAATACTCTCGAGGCTTTGGTCTTCAGATACCGGGAGTTGACCGAGGAGCCAAACCTTCATGCGAAAATAGGAATGCTTTTCTGGCTGATGAATGGGGGTAGTGGGGGTAGGGCAGACACGGCTAAAAAACGCTCTGAAATTACGCAAAAAAACAGACTGCTGGGACTTATTCAAGGGCAGGCGGCTGCTTTGTTGCAAGGTATAGGGCAGCTTGAAGCAGATTTAGAGAAATCCAGTCTGAGCTCTACAGCAGGCACAGAGCTACAAACAGAACTTCGCGCACTGCAAGAGGCTATCGAATACATTCGAGGTGTCCCTACAAAGGCCTCTGGACTACAAGGTGCCACATCGGTTCGACAACACAGAAAATTCTACAAAGAAAGGAACGAAGAGCAATGGATAGGTCTGTTGAAAGCCTTCCACAAGCATGCTCCTGGCGGAGAGGCCTTGACTGGTGAACAAGCTTCTCAAGCTTCAATGTCGCGACCAGCTGGAACTGTTACGGGATCGAGCGGCTCCATCGACGATCTCACTGATCAACCGTTAATCGATCGGACGTCGGCAGGATCGAGTTACGTGCCAGCTACTACTTTGCCAGACAACGATTGCTTTACATTTGACCCTGAGGAATGGCGAGAATTCTTACCGAGTACGTGTGAGAGTCTAGAGTGCCTCATCGTTACTCACAATCTCTACTCTCTCGTAGATCCAAAGTGAACGCGGGCCAACTTTCTCCTTCTTTTCTTCACAACTTGTACACGCCATGCTTCGAACCTCAAATCCTGATGTCTTTTTTGTTTCTCTCTCTTTTTGTCATGTTGTACCCCATGTATCTTCCTGCATGTCCCCGCTGTTGTAACAATTCTGATCACCGTAGAAGCGTTACATAGACGTCTCGAACGACGCCACGATGTACTCATGTATATGATCTTCAGTCTAGTGCTAGCATCGCTTGCCGCCCAGCTTCTGCCCTCTAGTGACTTCCTGTCTAACCCCTATAGCCCCCTCTTGTGATATCCCGCTCAAACGATTCGTTTGTACAGACACATTCGGCAAATTAAATTTGATCACCGCAAAAAATGGCCGGCGTTGCAAGCACCAGTCCTGGACGCGAGAGCGGAGTACCTACTAGGCCTGTTGTGATACCAGTTAACATGTCATCACCGAGTCTTTACAATGTCTCATAGTCAGACCCAGCTTCAACCGCAGACGACGTCTTCTCTTGTGAAATTGCTGGCACGTTCGCTTCTTTCCAGAGAAAGGGAGGCGGTCCCCGTTCCTATATACTTGGTCTTCGCCCACAAGGATGTCGTGCTCACCGTTCGTCCAGTTTTCCGATGATCCTACTGAACGGAAGACGCCGTGACACATCGTTCCCTCAAGCAGGACCTGACAAACAGTTGCAATGCAGATGAAAGGCATTTGATACGCAGACTGATCGAATTCATCCACCCTGTACAAGTCCCCTATCTCTCGAACCAACTCTGACGATTACCTCGCGCCCGCCTTCCCAGCTTCACCGGCCTGCGGCTCCTGCGTTCCCATCAACAGGACCGCCACACCCGCACCAGCGATGTATATCCAGTATTTTTGGAGGAACGATTGTTCCACTGGCGGTTTGGCGGTAGCGCCGGCGGCTCCTTGTGTATTGGGCGCCGGGGACGAAAGCAGCCGAGGGCTGCGTTGCGAGAGTGAGCGGCCAGAATGCGCAGAAAAACGGGTGAAAGGCTTACCCGTGTAGCATCTCCTTGGTCTTCAACACCACATCGACACTCCTCGAAGCATCATCATCCCAATCAAGCGGTACCTTCATCCCCCTCGTTGCCTCTGGACATTCATTTGTCGTTGCGTTTGTCGGCAGGCGGTAGGTGATCGCATACGGCTGAAGAAGCGGATGCGGCGACTCTAATTCGCCGGAAGATGACGAAGAAGAGTGGGTAGATAGGTGAAGGGTGATGGTTTCTTGTGTTGCGTGGAAAAGATGACACTGGAGCAGAGAGGTATGTCAGCGTCGTTCGACAGAGGCAGGAATCATTCCGCAGCGACGTGAGACAGATAAACAAATCTCGCATATGTACAAGACTACATGCATCTGGTTAATCAGGCTCAACCCACGTATGCGCCTTCAGAGCCGAGTGATGTTATCGATATTCCAAACGTGACCGTCTTGACCAGTCCCAAAACAAGTCACGACGTACGAAGCCACCCCCTTCAAGACATCGTTCATCAATAATCTTCCCGTCTACGCATACAGAACCACATCGAATCCGTCTTTCATTTGGGAGCGCTTCAACACCTCTTCGAACAACAGAGTCCTGGTATCCGACACCTTCTGAGAATGATGTGGTGCGATCATGCAAGCCCTTCCAGTATAACCAGCAACGTCGCTGATTCGGTTACAGCCTCGAGCGAATGGAGTGTTCTCCGCCACGCCCCACCAGCTTTCCGAACCGTGTACCTTTCTGTCATGTGAATCCAGAACTCCGAGGACCCTTTCCACATTCCAAGCGACTGATTCCGGCTCGCAGTGTTCCCTTCCCTATCCTCGATGACCCCGCGCAGACCACTGCTCTCGACAACACCACTCGACATGCGCTGCGTTCCGTAGAAGACGCCCGACACCGTGTCTCTCGATTCGTCGTGTACGGCTCGACGTTCTATCACTCCTCTTCAACTGTGATTCCCGCTTCGATCCGAGGTAAGAGATCTTCCTTCTGGCGAAAGGATCTCTCAACGTAGAATCACGATGTATCCACCATGTTCGCCATTCTCCCCGCTTTCGGTACTCGCTGCTCTGATCCGCCGCTTGCTCTGGGTATCCGGATGCAGGCCTCCTATGGAGGATATCCAACGGTCACAGAACACGATATCTCTGCCTTCGCGGATCTCTGATCGCTTGGCCAACCGCTCCACGCCCACACTCCGCTCGCAGGTTACGGGACAAACACAGCTCATTCGACCAGTTACGGATGTCCTTCCCTGCAGTCCGCATGTCCATCGTCCGTGACCAAATCGCGGCGTATTTCCGAGTTACCTCGGCCCCACGTTTAAGCCGGACGTCCGCGTGTTTTGGGTAAGGTCGCGCAACGACCACGCCTCGCAATCATCGTTTCCAGCGCAACTGACGATTCCTCATCTCTCTACGATCGTAGCGGCTCTGCGAGATCTTGGGTCGAAGAACCAGGCATCGAGCTTGTGTTCCGGTCATGTCGCACATGATCTCGCCTTTTGAGTTTCATTTTCCATCCTGCATCATTTCGTTGATCCTCTTCCTTCCGTGTCCGTGATTGTTCTGCGACGATTGCCATCCGCACACAACAGTTCGCAGTAGAGCAGAAACCGGGAACCGGATGGCTGATTACGTCTTCATGCTTCTCGACCTGCGTTCCATCATCTGGTCCTCTTGGTTCGTGGGAGATCAACTTGCATGCTCCTCTCATCCGTCGCGAACAGCGTTTGCTTCGTCTTGTTTTCCCGTTCAACCCCTGATCGTACCTCGGAACAACCGTTCTTTCCGCTCTGCAAACACTCGCTTGTCCATCGTTTCACCCATCACCAGAATCCAATTTCTTCCCCGCCTCGATGACCGATATGCCCACCAGTACTCACAGCTCGAACCACACTCATCGGCCACTCATCCTCCCCCTTCCCCTCCACCTCCACCGCAACCTGCAACCACGCCGTATCCAATCCCACCTCTCCTCCTACCCCTGCCGTCCGCTCTTCCGCGCGAACAAACCTCCCCTTCGGGGGAACGACCGTTCCCGTCTTTGGGTCAAGTGCGAGCGCATACGAGGAGACTTGGATGTCTGTTTCGATGGTGCCGTATGGCCGGAATGGGGCGCCGGGCAGGGACAGGTCGACGAGGCGTTTGTGGAGGGTGTAGGAGGTGTGTTGTGGGGTGGCGGTGGTGAGCCCGAGGCCGACGGTGGCGAGTGTGAGTAGCGTGGGGAGCTTCATGGTGGCGAATGGTGTGAACGAGGAAGATGATGTTGGGTGGATCATGATCTCGCCGTATAAAGGACATATCCGTTTGTTTTTGTTCGATTCAGGCCGAAAATGGCCAGAAATCCGTGCGTAAATTATCTCGGCCGCCGGTTCGGTCGCAGGATATGTGTAGACAACCCGTCTTCAGAGTCCAGACGCCTTTCATGACACTTGGCATGTCACCTCTAGAATGAAAGAGAGTCTACTCATGCGTTGCTCGATTCCAAGGAAAATACGCGCTTTATGGAAATAATCCTCATTCGATTCGGCCCTTGTCACGTTGTCAATGAAATGCCATGCAGGATAGTAGGCGCGTGAAAAGACGACGTGCCACGCCAACCCCAATTTCTGCTCCGCCAAGGGTGGGAATCCATCGGTATACGTGCGGCATATCTGGTACATTGTCTTGACTCGAGCTACGGCACCTTTTCATCTCTGCGCAACAGAGCCGAGGCGAACCTTCAGCTGGGATGGGTGTCGTCCTCGACATGATCGCGTCTTGAGCCGTCGTACCACCGCGTACCCAGCCAAGTGCCTGAATACCTGCCTAGTTCGCCGACCCGGAACATTGATGACCGATCGTAGCCGTGGTCCTTCAAGGCGGCCTTTCGCTCTGTAGCACGTTTCCATCCATGTACCAACAACACGAAACGAAAGATCAACGACAACCTCGGGCCTCTGACGCACCGCTCTCTTTCGCCACATTGTACATGAAGGCAGGACACTCACGAATTTAGACGATCCTAGTATCGGCGGCGAGAAACGCGTCGACAGCTCCCACGATCGGATCCGGAGCAGAGTCGCAGACACCTCTGCCGTCGTCGCATACGATTCCTTCCTTGTGAACGATCCGGTTCCCGGCAGCAGTAATGATCGTCCCTTTGGCGGTATTTCAAGGATTCAGAACATGGACCATCGTAGTCGAATAAGAGTAGCACGAGTTCTCCACGAAGCCGATCGGATATATCGATTCATTGCTTGGGTAGCCCGGTACGGGCGGTACCGACTACCGCCCGCCGCCTGATTTTCCCTCGAAGGTAGCGAAGAATGCGAAAGCTGATGACGGATGACTACGTTATTACCATCCGTTGGGAATTGGGGGAAGCTCGCCACATAGCTCACAGCTCACTGTGGGCTTGCGCCTTTCGGCTCGTCTAGCATCCTCCGCTACGTGTCTGTGGGACCGCAATCACCGCATGGCGAGAACACAGTTCGCGTGACCCGCCATTACCTCGACGATAATGCAGGCCGGCGCTTCTTTTCGCCTTTACCTCGTTACCGCCGCCTGAGCCGTGAGGCCTGTCGATACCTGGACCGGAAAAGACGCGATTGATGACAGAGGCCCAGCTTTGATTTGGGAGGATGGCGGAGAGCTGGTCGGGTCACCAGGCACCAGGTCATGGCGAACATTCTGTTGGCTTTGGACAGGGCGGGTGCCTGTGTCGACAAAGGCAAGTCATTGCGCTCCGTGGTGATAGTTGTCCTCTGCCTCTGCCTCTGCCTCCGCCAAGTGCTACCCATCCGGACCTGAGTTCAGCTAGCAGCCTGCTCGCTTCCGTACTCGGAGTCGTCAGCACACGTTCGGCCTCGTCGTCAAGTGATGGCGGTTGAGCGCTGTTTGACATTGGGGAAGGCGAGGTACTTTGCGCTCCGGGAGGCTACAGCGACGATCAGCTCTACTGTGGCAGCTACCGCAGGGTCAGGAGGGGGACATACCGATGTCTACCGTGCGTTGATGGGCTGACCATAACCTTCTTGGCCTGGCAGGCGAGCCGAAGGTGAGGTTCGCCTAGCTGGCTCATGGGAGACAACAATCATGGTTAGTGAACTTGCGTTGAGGGGATGAAACCGTCACGTCGGCTCACTCGAAGTCCTTGATGACGGTCGCTCCTCAGCTTTTCCCCTTATCAGAATGTGGACTGCTGCTTGGCTGACGATCTAGCCTCGATTAGACATCGGTTGGCTTAATACCAGCAACAAAACGTCGGAAAGCATGGGCATGCGATGCGCCAGTGGCAGAGAGGCTGGAGTCGAATCGTATATCTACAACAAAGAATTTGAGCGTCAGCTTCGAAGCGCCACGGCCAGTCGAGCCGAACGGTCCATTTCTTGTGACGGAAGACGCTGACAGGATTTACTTGAACTTGTCTCGCGACATCGCCAAAAACGTGGAAACGTCAGCAATACGAGGATGGTTGTCCTTGTCCAGAAGGATGATGGAAATGGCAGATCGGTTTGATTGGCAGACCTTATACGGTCGCCTGAAACGAGTCCGGGCGGGGCGCAAATGCCACCTCGTCCGGCGACGTCCTTGTCCGGCGAGCCCGACAGACAGTTGAGGGAGAACCATTGCGGTCTTGACGACGGGGAATGACTCGGGGACGTTGTCGCGGTATCTGGAAATTGACATACAGAATTTGCGCAGCATCGACTTCTAGGTCTTCAGCCGTCTGCAGCACATCTGGCATTGACAGTCACCGACTAGTAGAGGCGGTGACATGACAACCGGTGACAGCCTTTACGGTTTCTTGGAACGGTCGGGGCGGGCACAACATGACACTAACGTGGTCGTCCGAGTTCGGCGTACCTGAGCTGCCGGTGCCTCGCTAGGTGTCTCGCTCCGAAGATGTTTGGCAAGACGGAGCGGCTGCGGCAACTCTCGCACATACTCACACGTTGATTGGGGAATTCGATTACTCCGAGCTGACGGCATCATACCTTTACGGCCACACGTGAGCTGAACCGGGCCAGATCATAGATCTTTGCTCGAGGCCTGTCAGCACAGAAAGGCGACTGCATGTATAGTCACGTGCGCTTATATAAACTGACACCTACCTGCTCCCGACGAAGATAGTTCCGCGCTCCTTGTGTGTCGCGCCCGATCCACGGCCAGCACAAGATGGATGAGTTTATCGGCGGGTGCGTGTGAAGGCCACTGACCGAAGTGGGAGCGCGATCCGCTGTGGCTGGAGAGTTTGGTGATATTCGTGTTCATTCTCATTGTTCTGCTTGGGGTCGTTCATCCTAGACTCTCCGTCACTCTGAAGTCCAAGAGTATGAATTACATCCAGCATTGGACCTGCACAGTCGCACTCATGAGTCCTCAACCCACCGAGGTCCTATTGATAAGTTCTGCTGTGCAACTGCCATGCAACTGCCGTGCGACAACACGATGGTATCCCAGGCTGCAACAAAACATCGCTTTGCAGAAACATGCGCCGGAAAGTACGATGCCATTGAGCTCGTCGACCACTCACCGTCGGGTCCATGATGGAATTGGCGCGAGTGTCAAGAGTAAGATTATCAGTACCGGATGCTCGCAGAGGGCCTATTTCGATTTCCAACACTCAGTCTAACAAAGTCTGTCGGGACGAGCAAATACAGTCCCATGCCCACGGGTACAGGTCATCGTATCCATGGTGAGTACTGGATTGCCACAGATTCCGAGAGCTGTAAGAGTTATCGACCTCGGTACCGATTGAAAACAAGTCCGGCGCTTTGCGACAGGCAGGCAAAGTGGAACGTGGTAGGCGCAACCGAACGAGCGGATATGGCGAGTGTCGAGACCTTTTCGAGGCGGACGAGAGGCAGCAACAAGGCATCAAGGGGAACGAGCACTGGACCATGTATCAACCGTGAGTGTTTTCGCGGCTCAGGCGCTGTAGCATTTGGTTTCCCAAATGCGACGCCGTGGTCGCAAAGGGGCAGATGGAGTGCCGCCATTCACCAGAGACAGCTGGTGTCTGCTGGCCCCGATGCCCGGAAATCATTGTGGACGTAGGCAAAGACCGACTAGCAGTTGAAAGGGCAAGCGCAAGAAGTAGGAGTGCGGAGGTACTATGTGGTGAGATCACGCGAGATTGTCAAAGCTCAGCTGGACGTGAGTTACAACCCTCGACGCTTGCTCTTCACTGATGCGATGTTGTGTCTCCTCCTCTTAGATAGACTTCAAAAGTGCGACCTCGAACGGGCAACGACGATGCACTGTGTCCAAATGACACCATTCAAGCCTTAGGACTCCGCGCAATTGCAATGCAAAGGCTTACCTGCGCCAGTAGTCAATACACGATTGAAGCGGACGAAGTCAATTCCCTTAAGAGGAGCTGCGGAGTCGGCATAGATTTCGGTTCCTGTCATCTGTCAAGACCGTTCGTCCATGGTCTCATTCGGCGCAATATAGCTAATACACCGCTTGCGTTCCGTTCTTCGTCCAGTTCCGTCGCCTGCGCAATCGTTCCGTCTGACACGGACTTGATGCGACTAGACCGAGAGAGCAGACGAGACGACGACGACTGAGCCTCTGAGAACAGGAAACCGCCCTGGCCACATCTCCAGTCCGGAACAGGGTCTCGCCATTCGACCACAGCAGTTTTCAAGCTTGACGTTGTCAATGGGGCCGCATTCGGAATATGCAGACTCGAGCGGGCAGACGGGCTGTCACGACAAGCAGGGCCGATCGGGGCAACGGCGGTTGGTGCGTCGGCGCGTATGGTAGTCGAATTGACGCTATCAGTGCTAACTTGTGGTAGCGGGTAGAAACGAACACGACGAGCGACACCTATGGGTCGGCGGCGAGCAAGTTGGCAAGGGGGGCAATGAGTGGCGCCTCCCAGGAACTCACCCCGACGTGCGATGCTCTGTACAATCAGCGTCCTCAATGCAAACACGATACCCTCCAGATTCCAGGAAAGGTGCGAAAGGCGCATGAACTGAACGAGCGGCAACTGGCAAACGACACCACCGGCCAGCTCTGGTATCTTGCTTGTTTACAGAGGATCTGCTGATCGGGTGGCCATCAAGAATGTCAATCCGTTCCGCCAACGTTCGGAATGTTGAAGTAGCCCATATCGAGACGGGCGAGCCTGTGCCAATACGCAGTCCGGTAGGCGCAGATCTACTTCTCGTTACTTGATTGACTTACTATAGCTGATTTACCAAGATTCAGTGGCAGTGGTACCAAGCAAGGCGATGTCGGGACCCACCGGACGCGAAGCCGGCTACATCGAGATCATTACGTGGAACTCGATGCTCAGCGTCGTTTCACCATACAGACACCCTTCGCAATCAGCTATGCGAATCAAAGCAGTAGCATCGCATTTGTAAGTCCAAGTCAGAACTTGTTGAGAGGCTCGTATGCTCACCCAAGTCACTTCTGTCGGCCTTGGTGTTCATCCACGAGACTCGAACGAACCGTGACGAAGTGCGATGGCGGTGCACAGCAGGACCAGGAGACGAGGTTGTACGGGCGAGGCTGTTTCCGTAGGTTGATCCGCTAAGTTGCACGTGCAATAGGATTCAACGCAGCACTGATGCCCACTTGCCTCACTTGCCTAGAGTTCAGCCGTCTCTGCGTGGGACTCGAACGACCTGTCTAAAGCGACGATAATCATGGCTGTTTGCCAGGTAAGATGTCGTCTGCTGCCCGTTGCGTCTTGAGTCTCGAAAATCCGTCTTTGTGAACGGCCACAAATGCAAGACTGCATTATACTCGACGATGCCGTGATGCGTATTCATTTTCAGCTTCCTACCGACGCCCTCCCGCACATCAACACTGTCGTTCCTGAATCAGACGGCGGGATCAACGGAGAGCCACCTAAACGGCCAGGACGCGAGTTTCAGCACCGGGAACGCTGAACTTCAAACAGCGATTGTGGACCTGTCGTCAGCTCAACGTCTTACGGTACTTCTACGGTGCAAGCTCTATCATGGCCGATGCTGGGAGTAAATTCGCTGCCGCTTTCCCCCATGATGGCAATACACCTCCACCAGCTCCACCGCTCCTCCACCATCGCGAATAGCAAGAAACCAGTGATGGCAAGCTAGCCAGGGTATCCGCGCGGTGCAGCAAGTACCTGGGTGTCTGCCTCCGAACATCATCCTTCCTGTCGTCAAGCGTCCTATGTCGGGCGTCACCGGGCCTTGCATTGTGGTTCACTCCCGGTCGGCTCTAGATTCTTATTGCTGCGGTTTACACAGTGCGTTGACGAACCAGCCATTCGCTTCCACCTCGGACGGAGTACCAATGTGCAAACCGCCACCGATCTCTCGCCAGTGCGTCGCGATCGCTGCCGTCGTCGCTAGCATCTACACGAGAAAGGCTCGAAAAGTCCTCGGATCGTGCATACTGCATGGTAGACGGCTGCGAACAGCTCATACCCTGTTGTCTTGCTTTGCAGTACGCGCGTCAGTCCCTGTGTCAACTGTTTTATTACGGATGGTGACAACGTCTGTCCAGCGGTGTGCGGCTTTCGACGTTATGGTCGACGACTGAGAGTCTCGCCAGCTGTCGCCACAGCTCAATCAGGCGCCTGATGTCGATCGTACGTCGTACGGGGAAAGATCTGCAGAAGCGTGCACGTTTAAGACACCTGCTCCGTCTGCGTCTGCGCCTGGTATGCGTGCAGTATACAGTAGTATCTACCGATGTTACCAACCTGGCGACACAGCGAGTACACAGCGCTTCTCCAGCTGGTGTTAAGCTGCTCGAGTCGAGAGCGGGATAGGAAGACCTAGACCGGAGATTATTGCAACGCGGCCAATCCGACTTACAGCTCGAAGAGCAGCACCGCGTTTTTAGCAAAGGGCTCGTTGGCGACCACTTCGCACCGGGCCTGCGGCTGCCAAAGTCAATTCAATCCAAGGCCTGCCTGCTCGTCGCACTCTCGCCGAAACCTGGCCGCGAGAGTTGTCGTTCACAGGAGGAGGCATATTGCTATCCTCGAACCTCAGCGTGTGATGGTATTAACCCATCTGTCATCCGCAGTCGGAGATCGGCAAGATAGCCTAGCTGGCCAAATTACAGCTACGTTACGTGACCAATCGAATTCGTAGGGCACCCCACACTGGAGCGGAGCGGGACGGGTCGGCCAGAATAAACACTCGGGAAAAGCCACGAAACTCAGTTTCGGCCGGTGCGGCACGAGTCAAGCCACTTTTGATTCAGCGTAAACAAATAGCCGAGCGATAGAGCCAATCCGTACCTGCCGGCCGTGTAGTTAGTTGGATTGACGACTGACGGAATGGAAGTGCAACTCCCTCCTTTCGCTCAGCGCAGATCTACCAGCCCCGCACGGAGCGTCCGGTAACGCTGGCATCCGATGATCTACGCACTACGCATGCTTAAAGCGAAACCGGGCGAGACAAGTGAAACCACATGTACCATGTATGCCTACTAATTAAAGCTAGTGACCTGCTTCGTCAGCCAAGGCTCAACACTGACTCGACGTCCTGTGTAAAGCCGTACTGTCAGGACCCGTCGAAACTCCATCGACCTGCCAGAACGAGTTGTAGATCTGTTGGAAATCAATGTGAGGATCCACCACCATCTCCGATATATGGGCTGATGAGGTGGAGCCTGCTTTTCTGTCCACAGAACACACTGTGCTCCGGCTACTAAGCTGCCAGTGCCACACCGAGTGGACTACCGGACCCGGGTGCGCATGTTGGGTGTGCATTGACACCCTGTGCGGACGGCAAAGATTGGCTCGTACGTATCTCGCATCATATCGGTCACGCACTGTACTTGGGGTTGACGCTGCATTTCCGGATGCATCCGTTTAGCTTATTCTCGGTTGAGCATTGGTTTCTCCTCTAAGAATCGATATACACGGGGTGCTTTCAGTGAGGCTTATGTCAATCAAGTTGGGACAACCGACTGATCAGTTCTCCACCAGACGACGTAGGCTGACGCAGTGCAAATGGACCGTTCTGGCGTAATCCCCGGCTCTGCCAATCCCAGTAGATCAGAATCAACCTCTCAGCAATACGTCAGCGACGTCGGATCGTCCGCAACCGCAGCTTCAGCCATCAAGAAACGCAAGATCCGACACACTCGAGTCAAGACGGGATGTCGAGACTGCAGAACAAGGAGGATCAAGTGTGCCGAAGGTCAAGTCCTCTCGCCAGGTTTCAAGCTCCCCTGTGAAAAGTGCGATGAAACGGGAACAGAGTGTTGGTACCCTGCGCCGGATGATCTGGGGAGAACGACCACAAGATGGGTCACGGCGGCACAGGTGGATGCGCAGGGGAGGGTGATACCGCCCCTGGGAGAGACGGAAATGACGGTCAAGCTGGAAGGTAACGACAGTGGGTCTGGATTCGCGGACCCAGAGGATCGTCTCGAGCTGGTCAAGCAGGAATATTATGCGCCGCCCGTACCGTTCTATGAAGGGCCCAAACAGGCGCCGCCTCCGCCACCTCCGCCACTGTCAGGACATTACTACTCACACCCTCCGGTTCAACCGTACTTTATCGCTCCCGAGGTGCCGTTTGCCGGTCCATCCCATCCTGGAACGATGTATGCCGAGTCTGCACTCCGGAATACAGGCCAGACGACGGGCGGAGGGATGCACGCCATGATTTCGTACGAACATCCGTCGATACCGCCCATCCGAGCAGAACGCGGGATCACGCTCGACAGAATCCCAAAAGGCATCGGAACGACGCTTCCGTCTGCCGGTTTTTGGCCGGGTAGGATTGTGAGCCATATTGGCCCTGCGTATGCCTATGCGTCGCCAGGGTACGGCGATCCCTCGGTTGGAAGTTCTCGTACGCCATTCACAAGCAACTCTTCGGCGTCGGCGTCAGCGTCGGCATCGGACGTTTCCCACCATGCGTACGGACTCCAGTCGCGCGGATCAGGCTCGAGGACCGATTTCAACTTGCAATTGTCGAGGATGCCGTGGGTGAAGCGAAAGCCGATGCATGTGGATTACACAACGCGAACCGGCAAGGAAACCGTGGCAAAGCATATGCGTCCGACTATGGGCTTTGCTGATTCGCTGCATGAGTACCTGAACGGCACGAACACACACCCCGTCCGGCCGTTGCAGTCGTTTACGCTGGCCTCAATGTCCGAATCCGCACTCGAACGGACGGCGGTGTCGTATTTCGAGACACGAGGGTGCGCAGAGATAATCGCCGTAGGGGAGATGAATAGCAACTGGATCTACAAGCAGGTTTTTCCCCGGGTGTATGAGTTGTTGCAGGGCGACGCAAAAGACGCTGGACGATTACAACTCCGGGGATCTTTCGAGTCTACGAATTCTACGAATACTGGTCACACTGGCGGTTCGACGAAACTCTCGACTAGGGCCTTGGACACCTCTCGCCAAGAGGGCCGCTTGACACGGACGTTTGTGCACCATTCACTCATCCGCTTGTGCCTCGTCCACCGAATCAACACCTCTCGTGACCCCGCGCTCTGTGCGGTCCTCCGTCGGGAAATCCAGACGCATGGCCGAAAAGCGATGATGGCCGGGCTGACGGTGAGGGTTCAGTGTGCGGAAAAGGTTTGGAAGAGCGAAGAGTATCTGTGAGTTCACGGTTGGATCAGCTGTGGCGTTGGATATTGATCTCCGTTGGCAGAATGGGCGCATTTATCGGATACATGGCAGATGTGAGTCGGTTGCAGTGCTTGTTTCGGTCCGCGCTGAATGCCACCCGTCCGATAGATGCTCGATTCCAAGACGTTCATCATCGACCCAGGGATCATGGTCCCCGACCCAGACCGCGTGCCTTCCGCCTTCGAGACTATACTCCGGGATATGATGGCGGTGTACACTGTAAGTCCCTCCAGGGCTATCCGCGCGCCGTACTAACCAAACCAACCGTAGACCCTGTTGACCGCGTTCCGACCACACGATCCACTGGTTCAACGAATCGACTCGCCAGGCTGGTCAACCCCGGGGCCACGTCGAGCATCATCCACCAACCGAGAGGAACAAGACTGGGTAGAACCATTCTTCGGCATCACACGCGAAACGGTCCTCCAAATCGGCCGAGTAAACGCACTCGTCGCGCACCGAGCGGGGTTGTTGCGACGTGGTTTGGACTCGGGGGAAGAAGGATGGGAGGTTCGGCGGTTGGCAGAGGGCCTTGTGGGTGATTTAATGGGTGTTGCGAAGGAGGGGGAGGATAGAGGGGGGATGTTTGAGCAGGGTGAGGCCGGGAAAGCTAGTCGGATCCGCCGGGGGACGAATGTATGTGTTTCTGTCCTTGCTTGCTGGGGTTTGGGATTGACGAGTCGAGATAGGTCACTCGCCTTGCTTTACTCGTGATCGTGCTTTGTGAGCTGCTGCAGGTGGATCTAGACGAACCTCGACTGGTTCAGGCGCGAGAGAGTGCGCTAGAGATGGTGGCGGATAGCGAGCCCTGTGAGACGGCGGGCTTGAGTTGGGCTCTAACAGTGAGCTTGGAGGTTCTCTTTCACAAGCTTGAGCTGATAGTCCCCACAGGTCGCCGCTATCTATACCCGATCACCTCAACAACGGGCCCGACTCAACTCGGTCCTGCGCAACGCTCAAGAATGGTCCTTCGGGACGGGATACGTACAAACAACACAAGGGATCATGGATACGTGCTGGAAAGTCGTGGATAAGGAAGGAGGGTATCGGAATGGGATTGCACCGTGGAGAGAAGCGATGGCTGTGATGGGGAGGAGCATGTATCTGTAGGCACGGAGCATATGGTGTAGCATAGACAGCATAGACAGCATGGGATATGGGGATTGTGTATACAATAGAGGTCAAACCGATCGTCGATGCGTGATCTTCGAGGAGATCTGCAGTCTGCACTGTTGCCGGAGACATGCTCAACATAACAAAAGCTACGACGCGATCCCGTGGATTCGGTCGTTGAGACGGATTGTGTGCCCGGCTTGCGAACCGTCCAACGTGTCCGATGCTCCCGACCAACCTGTATAGCCATCTCAGCAAGCGTCAGTATCTATCGAACTGAAACCCACGTCCATACTCCGTAGTACAGTAGCAGTGGCAGCAGCGGCACTCGGCATTCGATCCAGACTCTCGGGCGCCGGATGTCGTCAGCCAAGCAAGTGCCAACAAGGTCATCCTCCTCGATCTCATGGATCAGAAGCCTAATCTACCTATGCTGTCCTGTATCCCTGATGGCATCCCCATCAGCATAGACCTCTGACTACCAACGACATCCCGCACCATGAACGAGGGAACAGAGCTCGTTGAAGCGTACGGTGAGTCCTCCATCCCAAAATCCCATCGTCAGACGTCTTACCTGCGCGACGATAGACTATCTGTTCAAGGTGATCGTCATTGGAGAGTCGGGGACGGGGAAGAGTTGTCTCCTCCATCAGTTTATACACGATTCATGTGAGTCTGTGTCCGTCCCTTTGGTTGATCTGTATGATTGATTGATCGATGTGCGCAGTCAAGGACAACTCTCCACATACCATCGGCGTAGAATTCAACTCCAAGATCGTACGCATAGCGGACAAGTCTGTGAAACTACAGGTACGCCTAATCCTCCCGATATCAGCAATGCGCTAACACGCCTATCCTTTGGTTGATAATTCCCCTGACAGCTATGGGATACAGCAGGACAGGAACGTTTCAGATCCGTCACGAGGAGTTATTACCGTGGAGCAGCAGCAGCGATCCTAGTCTACGACATCACGCAGTACGCCTCTTTCCCCTTGTCCATCGAACTGCGCGCTGACGACTGGCGGGCAGACGGTCATCGTTTATGAATCTCGACAAATGGTTAGCCGACTGTCGGGCGATGGCTTCCTCGCATCTTGTGGTGGTACTCGTGGGGAACAAGGTAGATAAAGAGGATCAGAGAGAAGTTGATTATCTCGAGGGACTACGGTGGGCGGAATCGAATAGTACGCGCATTTGTTCCTACATGTGTCGTACGAGCATCAATCTGAACCGAACCGCACTTTCCGCGTAGACGTTCTGTTCTTGGAAACGTCGTCGCTGAAGGGTACAAACACAGCACAACCGTTCCTCCTCATCTCACAATCAATCATACTCCTCATGGAAGAAGGAATCATCGACCCGGACGAGGAACCGGGTACAGGGGTGTCCTTCGGGGAACGGCAGTTACGTGCGGTGGGCTCGAGTAGTGGTTCGAGGTTGAGTTTTGGTAGTAGTAGGCGTTGGGGACGGCGTCGGGCGGGGAGTGTGAGTTTGATGGATATGGTGGGCAGGGAGGGGAAGTGTTGTTGACCGTCGAGGGCGGAGAGGGGTGAGTTGTATTTTCGCGGGGTCTGTTGTATTCGGTTTATCTTGTATTGTAGGTCCTGTTCACTATCAGTCGATATAATCTATACCATAATGACTGTACAACGGAAAGACCGTCTCAGCACCATCTCATCCGGCTTCCCATACAGGGCTGGCCTATTTCGCACCTTTGGTGATGCGGTGGCGACAACCACGAGAATAAGCGCCAAATCAACAAATCTACAAGGTCCACCAAGCAGTCTCTCATCACGAGGGTGCCAGCGCTGAACGTCACATACTCGCCTACATCCAGTATAACCTTTCGGTCGCGAAGTGGCCTGTGCTGCACTTCAACAGCCTTTGGATGACAAGCGTCATCTGCGGCACGTTTTTAATTTCCTTTCATTTCGCTTTGACTTGCCTTTAAAGGATAGGTAGAACACGATGACGAGCTAGGCTATGGAGGCGTACGTACGTGCAGGAAACAGCGATTCGCTGAACACTCGGCCTTAAGCGATGGATTCGTCATACCTCTGCCTACATGCTTTGTTACCGACGTGTGCGACAGCTTGTGCGACTAACAAATGCACCTTTACGCAAGTGGATGGCGTATTGGCCGATTTTTTTGACGTAGCCCGCAGCTCTAGGCCTTGAACTCCCTTTGTTTTCTCCCCTAGCCCCTGGTGTTGCTTCCTTTGTGGTCCCGAAAAAAGCTGTGGCGAGGAATCGCTGGAGCTCGTGGTGAAAACTACATAAGGGGTTGGTGATCCTTCGTAACTGGACATTTTCTGGTACGCCCTTACATATCAGTCATCACCAAAGCCAAGCCCGACAAAGTTCAAACTTTCTCGAGTTATTCAGTTCCACACACGTTGCAGCGCGCTCAAGAACAACAGTCCATCAGCCGATAAAAGAAATCATGTCTACAAACGAAGAATCTCCCAACGAGACGGAAGCAAACCCTCCCGCGCCCCAGTCAGACCCCATCATCAAAGACGAGTTTGACATGAACGGCGTGAAGGACGAGCTCAGAGCTGCTTTAGGGAAGGTTGCTGATAGATGCCAGAGAGTGATCGATGAGGCGATTGCTAGGGGTGATTCAGCCTTCGCAGCGGCGACCAAGTTTATGGGCGATTTCGAGATAGGGCGAATGATTGACACCATTGTAGATACGACCAGTGGAAGGTTCACCGAGGAAGATGGAGATATCATGTTAGCCGAGCTTGCCCTCGAGCGTCGGTCCACGTTGAGGTCTGGTTCCACGGCTGGACCGCAAAGCGGTGCCTCCAACTCCCTCGAAGGCCAAGGAACCAGTCTTCCATCTAGACAACCCCCGTCGTCCGCGGCTTAGGCCAGCCTTGCAAGTGACACCTGACGGGCCAGTCGTGTCGTAACTAGACTCACCCGACCATCATCAAATCCACACCTTTCGGCTTCCCCCTCTTTGGCATTCATTTTGTTATCCCGTTCCAACTTCCAATTGGTCATGTATAAAGATAGTTGCAGTTACAATAAATTGTATGCCTGTATGTAATCAACCACATCATACTGTTATCGTCGGCGAGCCCCCAATGACAAGAGACAGGAGAATAGCGCCTTCACGCATGTCGCAGTCGGGAATAACGATATGGCACATGGTGGAAATTCGCCTGAAGCGCAAGCACGGCGGCGCGGCGGCGGGACGTTTAACTCCAATCTTCAGAATTCTTGGATACCGTGCCCAAAGGAGTCAGGTCATGGTGCACGCAATTCCAAGAATCACGTAATAGATTTCGGGAGATAGTGTCGTAATGGGAGGGAAAGTTATGGCTGACAGTCACTTCCCCTTCACACGTGGTGATGCTAGGAACTTTCCTTGCGATTTAGCTCGCAGTTGCAGCAGTAGTGATGCACATGCGACTTACTCGAGCATGGCAACGGTCGATG
This sequence comes from Naganishia antarctica, assembly GCA_025758675.1. Classification (NCBI taxonomy): domain Eukaryota; kingdom Fungi; phylum Basidiomycota; class Tremellomycetes; order Filobasidiales; family Filobasidiaceae; genus Naganishia; species Naganishia antarctica. Next base: position 29,131 of record JANGFJ010000130.1, on the reverse strand, counting down.
TACTGACACCCCAGCAAGCTCCCGGAAGGCCCAAGCATCAAGTTCGCATGTTCCGCTAGCCTACACCTGTCCCGCATATTCGCGGTCAAGCAAACACTTCATCGTTCTTCCATAAGTCCAAATCTTCCTTCGAGGCCTTACCCGAGGAGCCGGTTGAGTATCGAAGTTCTGGAAAAGTGTAGAATAATGGCCTATACGTGTTTTCCGCTTCGATACTTCCTTTCATGCTACTTTGAGGCATAAATCTGGCAGTATCTCTGCAGCATCATGAGACTGTCGAACTGGCACTGATTGATCGCAACAAAGCTATTGGCGCTACTGACCTTAGGTACCGCCTTTGGACCAAGGGCTGACCGACAACATCTTATCTACGCGATCAAGACATCACCTACCCGATCAACGCGCACAGAGGCAGCCCACGCGATCTCTTGCCCTTGACGATCATGCCCGCAGATCTCTCACGAACACCATCTCATTCTCAGCTGCATCAGATAGACCCGGCTGCGCGGCACGCAAACCTTGCTGCATCACTTCCAGAACGCAGCGGATCTCCTGTACGCACGTACGAAGTGGAACTCGAGAGAAGACTGGCAACGCTTAAGGCGGAGGGAGAAAGAATGCTGAAGGACCCCGCATTGGAGGGACTCTACAGCGAGATAGAGAGGCGCTTTCGGGAGTTGGATAAGAGTCTCGGTTGTAAGATGGCTTCCACCACTACCGAAGGGGCAACCATTGCGACGACAGGATTGCTATACCAGACACCAGTCACCGAGAGCAAACACAGCAAAGAGCCATTCCGAGCCCCCACAGTCTCCATAGAACAACCTTCAACTGCTGGATAAGGCGATCGAATACGAGCTGGTTTTGTTCCGTGAACGACAGCTTTACGGGATAGACCGGCCACGGCCAGTCGTCTGGTAATCCGAGCGAGGATTCGATCGCGCCCGCCTGTTGTCTTAATCTGCCTCCTTGTCACAGTTCCCTTTATGTGTTTTCGTTGAACTCTGTATTGTTATTGTTGAGTTTTTCCGTCTTATCCCATCGATCGTGTGTTGGGTTGCACCCGTGGGCCATCTTGTCGCGAACAACGCTACTAGATTTCAGCCCTGCTTGCAGTCCTAAGCGTCGACCGAGACCTGCCGATCGCCTGTGCCATACGATGTATGTAATCGCAATAAAATTCGTCCGTATGTCTATAGTTGATACAACCGTTAAACCTGCCCGAAACCGTTACCAATTGGCCAAGTCGGCAAACGGATCCCGCGCTTTGCCCTGACCAGTTGAAGAACCGGCGCCAGGTGCTGCATTACTAGGAGGCGCAACCGAGGGGGTAAGTGGCAGGGAGATCCCTGCGCCGAAACCGGGATTGTTGGACGGCGTAGACGACCCAGACACATTTCCCGAAGCCGAGGCAAACGTGCCAAACATGCTACTTGACTGATGCGATCCCTGGGGCTGTTGCCCGAAACTTGACTGCGTGTTGGATGCCGGCAAATTGAAGAATGCCATCGGGTCCTGCCGCGATTTCGTGAAGCCTTGCTGCGATTGATGGGGCGCGGAAAAGAGGTCCTGCGGCGCAGGCGAGGAAAAGAGGTCGAGCGGTAGGCCGATGGACGAGGTGGGTGCGCTAGTTGCGGATGAGGCGGCAGGTGCGGTGGCCTCGTGGCTGAGAGCGTTAAGGTCGCTGTCATCCGCAAACACATCAAAGGAGATGAGATCCGGCGGTTTGTTTTGCGGGTTGAGACTACAGGAGAGGGTCAGCATGTGGGTGTCCTGCGGCAGGTTTGAGACTCACGTTGCATCAATCTCCGCGGCCCTAGCCCAGTCGCCCTTCTTGCACGCCTTGTACCGGTCAAGAACATTGTTGATGAGGTCGTTCATCAAAAGTAACCGATCTTCACCAAAACGGGTTAGCCAAAGTCGCCGCATGTTCACCACGACGCACCCATCAGATCAGCGTTATCCTCCCCGGCATCCCCTATCCATTTCTGGATCTTTGGCCGCGCGGCATTCAATACGCCCGAGACCTGCTCGTACGCATCTCCTTCGATGCCGACCTGTTCGCCTTCTGCAACGTTGTTCAACATGTCATTCAGCAGAATAGCCTTTTGTTGTACTTTTTCAAGCTCGGTCTTTGTTTGGGATGCGTAGTCGGGCTGTTTTTCGGGTTCCTGGAGGGGGAATAGCGTTAGCGGAAAACATGAGGGAACTTATTGATGCTTACCGCGCCGGAAAGTTCTTTCATGAGCTCCTGAGCTTGTGCTAGATCCCTTGGTGTACCTCTTCGGATGAGCTCTTGTAGTTTCTGCAGAGGTAGGCGCGGTAGATGAGCAAGATATGCAGACGGCCCCGATGAATAACTTACAGCAGACTTGGCAGCCCGATCTTCTTCTTCTAGCTCTTCGGGGGATTTCAAATTCTACACAAGCGAATGAGGAAAGGCAGGTCAGATTCCGGCCACTATAAAGATCGCGATAACCATAACAGGACAGACAAGCAGCCAAGCATAGATGTTTCGATCGACTTCGAGGCTTTCCCGTTGCACCGACTGCACACTGACTGCCTCGAGAAACACCGTCGATCCAACCGAGCGTCGCCGGATATCCTCCTCGCAGCTGGACGTCATATTCTCTTAACCGGACAGCGCCCATCCAAACGACATCCTTCCCGTACGCCCCTCTCGCTCCAGCCTCACACATCTCGCCTCGAAACGTGTACTCACCTCGGTCACATCAACGCCCTGCATCGCCCTAACCGCATCAAATGACCTAAACCGGTACCCCTTGTAACTCAACAGCCGATGCATGTCCCGGATATGGACGAGATCGTCCTTGTATTTCGATGTGACGCAGATTGTGTTTTTCCATTCGTGGATGAGCTGTGGGAGCAACGGAGATCGGGTCAGCAATGAAGGTCACTGACGATCGATTGGGATAACTCCAAGAGCGCGGGTAAACCGATTGCGTTTCCCGATCCGGCTCTCCCACAACTCACCTCCAAAATCTTCCCCATCACAGGACCTAACACCATCGGCGGCCTCTCCGGAAACCTCCTCACCAATTCGTTTAGAAACTCCTTTGTCGCGATCTGGAGATGAAACGGGTATCCGCATTCTTTGACTAGTGTTTTGAGGAGTTGGATGGCGAGGAGGGCGGTGTGCGGGTTGCGGGAATTGATGGCGCGAACGGTTGCGAGTGCTGCGTCGCGGGGGCTGAGGCGGTTTGAGCGGTGTACAGATGAGATGCCGGAGGTGATTTGAGTGGATTGATCGATTGGCAGATGATCATGACAGCAGGTATATGGGAAAGCATGAATATAGCACAGGATGTCATTAGATTAGTGCTTTTTTCACATCCTACGTTATGTGTCTCTCCAGTGTACCCATTCCTGTCCTAGATCCATTCCATCCACTCTGGTGGTTGCCGGACGATGCAACGTCTGGTCTCGATCACGGAATACCGCGATCATCGTCAAAGCCTCGCTCGACGCCTTTAAGCCCCAAGCATCCCAAACCAGCAAGAGCCACATCCCATCTCGTCCATCGCAAACAAAAGGCCAACGATGACTCACGTATTCGCCTTCTTGCTATTCACATACTCTGCGAGCTCGAAGTTGACCGCAAAGTTGGGCTCGGAGAGCATCGGATCCGTGGCGCGTTCGACGAGGGCATCGACGGGGGAGATGGATGCCCATGGCCGTGCTATGGATGCGCTGTTGAGCATGGTGGCGACGGTTGTGGATGGCGGGACAGGAGAACTCTATACGGACAGCATAATACCCTCTTCATCTCTTCATCGACACTGACTCATAGACTCATAGCGGGCCTACACGCTGGCTGGTTCACGGGCGCCGAGACAGAACGCGTGATTACGGCCGCCGGAGAAATCAACATCATAGCAGACAAGTTATGAATGTAAAAAGGCCTCGTGTGACCTCGTGTGAGAACGACATATCTATATCATTGCCCATGGGTAACAGTAGCGTGGCCCATTCCAATACGATCTGTCGCGTTCTCTGCTATGTAACTGCTTCGGAAGTCCCACCCAGTGCCGATATATCCGTCCCACGCACCGTGAATAATACGAGAAGCGTTATAAACGCTGTTCGTATGGCGTTCTAGACGCTGCTCTTGTATGTTCGTTGAAAACCGCAGTTTCTCAAAAACGCCGATCGACAAGGACGCTGAACCAGATCAGCTGCAGGAGCGACTATCAGATAGCTTTATTGAATCCGCTCATCAGGTCAAGATGCTAGGACGCCTCCTGCAGATTTGACTCTTGACCGCTAAACCGGGTTGCCTGCCATCATCCCATCACGGTGCTGGTGGATAGTATTAATTGGATTGTGATATCTTACACTTGTGGATACTACTACTACTACATTATGGTGCTTTCCATTGTTCAACGCCTGCCGAAGAAAACGGGAAGGGAAAGAATCCAACTCAGGCGCACACTTCAGAACTACGCTTTCGCCGTTATTGTTGCTATGCGGCAACTGTGCAAGTGATGTGAGCAAAACATAATGTCGTCCCCCAGGAATTGACTGCGCTAATGAGAACGCCGATGATTTCGCGCCGGCGGCCGTCTTTCCAATCTAGGCGATCACGAACTTGTTCGTTTCTGCGTTCTCGCGTCGCGAGTTTCGACTCGCGTTAGCTGCAACTCCTTCGATCCTTCATCATCTGCTCCTGTCCATGTGATCTTTCTACGAGCACGGCCGATACACTTTGCCTCCCCGCCTGCATCCAACCCAAATCCTGCTCGCTTCCCTTTCACTCTTCCCGCTCGCTGCCACCTTAGTCAACATGTTCGCAGCATTTCCATCGGATCTGAACGCGGTTGACGAATCGGAGGCAATACCGCCCCTCGCAGCTCAGCCAGGCAGACCATTATCGACGCCTCCTAACACCATCTCCAGCTTCCGAGAGCGGACGAACCGCCGCTTGCATTATAACCCGGTTGGCCGTCTGCAGTATCCGGGTGCATTGGCGACGAGGGGTATGATTGTGGAGTTCCGTCCGCAGATACTTCCAGTAAATAGTTCCGGAAGTGTGGGGAATAGACTGACTGGATATACGGCGCCGCCTAATCCGTACCTGCCAGTACCAGCCGTATTTGCGCCAGATACCCCACCACCAGCAACCGATCCGCCTCCGCAAGCTCTGCCCGCCGAGCGAGCCGTCCGTACACCAGCGTCGGAATCCGTCATGATCGTTCCCGACCTGCCCGTATCCCAGGCCCTATCTAGTACAATTCGAGAAAAGAAGGTAGTCGAGAGGGTCGCTTTTGAGTTTGCCCAGCCAGCGCTCACGGATCAGGGGTTTCAATCACCATCTCGACAGATTGTGCTCGACAACAAGAAGGCGTTCGACGAGTGGCTCGTGCAGCAGAGATCGCTGCAGAACTGGAGGCATCAAGATACCACGGACATGCGGACCGCAGGAGAAAAGGAGAGGATGAAGTACGCGGAAGAGAAGAAGAAGAAAGGAGGTGCGTATGGTTTCCCAGTTGAAACCTTCTGGTAGCCGATTCTGACCTTGCAATACATCAGGAGAAATACGGGCGTATAAGAAGAAACGTCAGCAGGTCTTCAAGGTTACCCGCGACCGATACCTATGCGATCATGCGCTTCGTCCGGAGAAGAAGCAAGGAAATGCGCAAAAGCACTTCAACGTGCAGCCGAGTATCAAGGTTGGGTGCAAGGCGAGGTTGATAGTTCACCTGATGGGTGACGGTACTGTCGTCGTGAACATCGAGGAAAAGCATACGAATCACGGTATGTAAGCGTTCGTGCGACGAGAATCATCTGATGAACCGTTCTTCTTTCTGAACAGATCCGCGGTCTGCGCACAGTATGCGAAGATCGCGTATGCCGTTGAGTGTTCGAGAATGGATAGACGCCCGGGTTGAGGAGAGGATGAGTGCGCAAGCGATCTACAGTCACATCATGATCGGCGAAGAGGAGATAGAGAAAGTCAGCCATTTGCATCAAAGTCGGTCGCATCTGCTCATATTGTCACTTGTCATGTTGAAGTTCGAGAATGCGGATACAATTACATCCGACGCTGAAGATAAAGCGGCCCAACCTTTACCATACAGTTTTCGCGTTAACATCGACTATATTCGCGCACGCATTCGATTACATCAAGCAGTTCACCGCCGTCCTACTGATCTGAATGGCAACGCTTTATCAGACGTCGATGCATGTGGGCAACTGCTTCAACCCATCATCGCCAAAGGGTGAGTTACCACAACTTCCCCTCTCTCCGTCTATCCGCGGATTTGAAGAATTGCTCTTTTTGCAGGGGCTGGGGTATTGCGGTAGTCGGTGATAGCCCGCTGGGAGCGTTTGACGTGATTGCATTTTCGACTCGTTGGCAGATTGAGGTAATGTCGTAGTCTCTGTCTCTGTGTAACATGAATCAACCTGTAATACACGTTGCAACAGATACTGCAGCAATACAGCGGAACGGTAATGATGGATGCCACCCATCACGTTGTCAAGAGTCTCCGAGGAAAAAGCAGTATCTCTACACCCTAGTCGTCAAGAACAAGAAAGTCAATGCAGGAACACCGGTAGCCTTTATGATGACGGAAGTGGCAAGCCAGTAATGATGATGATCCTCGCTTCCGTCCTTCACGCGCGTACTCACTTGATCCTTCGGCAGATATCCAGTGGCTCTGTTCCTGCAGAAGTTATTCGGGGAGGAGAAAGCTCCCGCCTTTCGCTTCCAACCGCGCAGCCTCTTGATCGACTGCTCTCCCGCTGAACAAACGGGTATCACCTACGCATTGCCGAAAACGAAAGTACTTTACTGCCATTATCATTTTGGAAGGCGGTTAACGCTCAACTGGACAAGCGGGTAAGCTCCGACATCTACTCCATGCGATGTACCTACCCCTAGGTGCAGGACGTCACTAACCTTTCGTGGAGCAGGTCGGAAAAGGAATGCCCAATTCGCCCTTGAGGATTCAGCGCGAGGAGGCCAGATCGGTCGTTCGAACGATGGTACGGTCCACTACGAAAGAAGAGTTTGACGAGGCTTGGCGAGTAGCGCAAAGCAAGTGGAGCGGGTGTGGCAAGAAATGGCAGGGGTTCTTGGAATACTTCTAAGTTCAGTGGCACTATCAGTCTGAAGAGTGGGCCGGGTATTCTCGAAAGGTGAGCTGTCCCCTTTTCCAAACGATTGACGCAAGGTCCTCATAGCGCCCACGCAACGATAACGACCGCCGAACGACGCAACCTCAAGAAAGCGATGGATTATACGGAGGCTGACATGGCGCTTTGCGTATATGTAGATGAAGACGAATGCAAGGTATCTATACAGTTGACTAAACATATCAGTATTGTGGTGTTCACGAGAGGCTTATACGGTTCATACACACAGATTCGCGTGCGATCCCAGCAGAATTGCACCTTCTTCCACGACATTCCGTTCTCCATCATTGCGGACTCAATCGTTCTCTCTTCTTGCACCTGCCCCTCGTACCAGTCAACACATGATCGATGCAAGCATATGTTCTTGGCTCAGAGATACTGCAAATGCTTGAAGCCCAAGGAAACTGTCGTACGCGATATGTCAGCATCCGAGGGAGAACTCTCTGCAGACGTTACCACTATCGATATGCGCACGCAGTCGACCGATGATTTCATACTTCCCGAGCCGGTACCAACGTCTCCTGCACCTCGACGATCACCTGCTCCCTCCCTCAACCCCATTGATCCACTGGAACTGCAGGACGCTGTGCAAGATGGTATGATGGCTGATGGGAGGACGGATTCCGTTGACACGATAGACACGACTGCCAACATGCCGTTCATTCAGTATCGCGCTGAGCCGGAACCGACAGAGATTGCTCACGAAGGCGACGACGATGACCACCTCCCCTTTACCCAACGACGGATGCTATCACAGTCTCCCCCCACCGGCCCACGCAACACAGCTTGAGGACCCACATTCCCAACGAGGACGAGCTTTGCAGCAGCAGTGGAATGAATTGGTGGATACTCTATACAATACGTCGATTAGAAGCGAATTAGGTCCCCGGCACAATCAGGATATGATGGCAGGAATGATTGCAGACGTACAAGTCATGATATCCAATTGGCAAGAGGCGAAAGGACGACGGGAGGCAGGAGCGGCGCAAAGGCGATGACGACAGTGGGATTGATGGCGGGGTTGCATGGAGAAACGCTGTTGTAGACAACAGAGAGCAATATGAGCCGAAGTATGGAGGTGGTGGTGAAGGACGCAGAACATACGTTACGAAAGAGCACAGTGTGTTCCTGCTCAGTTCAGATGCATTTCGCAAGGCATTTTGGGCGTCGCCGACTCTGGCTCCTGGCCAGGACCGGCGTTCAGCACTCGATGAAAATGTCTTACCTGATTTCCTGAGGGATGAAATAATTTTTTGCGTGATGTGAGGGTGTGAATCAGTAACTGTAACTTCTCAAAGGCTGAGCGGACAGTATCCAATTCACTTCCGGTCGTCACTGAAGCATCTGCGATATCATCTTGCTCGACTTCTGGTTCCTCCGTGTCGTTGTCTTGCCTCTCGACACGCAACGCTGCTTGCGCCTCATCCTCCAGGCCATACCAAGTGGCATCTTCCTCTTCTAGCAGCCTCTTTTCTCGAGCTTCCGCTTCCAGCTGAGCCTTCCGTCGCTCCGGCAAGACCTCATTTTCCCAATTATCTCGACGCCGAGAAGCTCTGTCTTCCTCGTCTTCACCATCGTCCGTTTGATGCGCCTCATCGTATAAATTTGTGACGGGGTTGTTGCGATCAAGGCGGATTATCGGATCATCTAACAAAGGCGTATCTTCGCCAGCGGCTCGAGCGGCAGTGAGCAACTGGCGCGCTTGCTTCGCATACCCCTTGGGGCGCTTGAGGCCGTCCCTAGAAACCACCAGGGATAGCCCAGGCGGAAAATCATCAGCACATGACGCCGTACGAGACAAGTAAGCCCAATAGATATCACACCGCTCGTTTTTCATAGTCCTCTTCAAGAGTTCCTTCATAATCCATTCATTCTTGAATTTCGAAGTTCCAGGCTTTCGATCGGGACCTGGGTTGTAAAAAACCGGCCATAAGAATGCATACCTTTTCACCTCGGCGCGAAACTGATGAGGTACGACGCAAGGGCAGTTCAGTACATTATTCGTCATATCTACAGTTGCGCCAGGTCGAAGTAGGCCGTTTTCCAGACTTCGCACCTTCACGTACGAGGTTGAGCATGCTCTTCCTGGTGCCCCGCAATAGCTTCTGGAAAGAGGCACCGATATCCACTGAGAGTTCTCGATGCGCTTTGTCGAGGACGAGACGGGATGTGTGCTAAAAGCAAGGATTCCATCAGTACCGTGACACTAGGAGAAGCGTGTGGCCTAAGTAGGCTGAGATGTATGAGGGGAGAAAAGGACGAATAAACATACTAGAATCCAATGATATACGGCTGCTCTAGCTTGTTCGGTTTAACTGGCGTCACGTTTGCTCTTCGGCGGAGCGAATCCCAGCGCGATCTCCATCTTCGTCTACGTCCATGTCGTACTGCGAGGACGGTTAGGCCGAGGTATAGGTGCCGTACGTTTGACCATCTCGTCGAGGCGAGATTCCTTGATACGACCTGTGCGAACATCAAAACTGGAATCAAGGAGATGTTTCAACAGCGATGTGAAGATAACCAACGTTGTAACTCGGCAGCATGTCTCTCCGCTACTTCCCTCGCTTGCTCCGCCGCCATTCTGGCCTGAACAGCATCTCGACCTTCGTCTTGCAATCCTGCAATTTGTCCTCGAAGTTGCGCAAAGAGCTCGTCCTCGTCAATTACATGCGACCCGTGAGCAAGAGCGTCTGGGTCTACTCCTGCAGTAACCGCAGCCGCTGCAATTGCGCTTGACAATGTGGTTGCGCGCGTATTGTCGAGCTGTTCTCGAAGTGTCGGGGGAACCCAAGGACGATCGACATCGACATCGACGGAATGGTTGTACGAATTGTCGATTGCATCGTTGCGCGTGGCTGCCGCTGCCTGTGTCGACGTCACTACCCCTCTCCCTCTGTCTGCCGCTCTCTCCGTCCCGGTCACCGTCCCCATCGCTGATGCATCCCCCTTACCTGTCTTCTTTGCTTTTGCGCGAACTTTCTTGGGGGCTGGAGCCGGGGCAGACTTCTTGTTTGCCTGATTCGCCGTCGCATTTTGGCGTCTTCTGCTGGGTGGCCGTTGAGCCGTTGACATCTTGGACGTATGTCGACAATATTTGATGGGCGCAGCCAGGTAGGATGTCGCGTCTGAGATGCTGATACCGAATCTAAGGCAAGAGGAGAGTAGTCAACAAGTGATCTCTTTCGCTCTACGCAGCCACCCGCGCGCGGCAGAGTTTCGCGTTAATCGGAACCGGATCTCTCGCTGGTGAGAAGGGTTTGAAAAGACTGAGACGTGACTTAAGGGACAAGCCGAAGCTCAGGGAGCTCAGGTCACTCGTGCTCACAGTGTTATCTCATCGCAAGCCAACACCATCCAAACTCCCCCAGCTATCTCGAACTGGCGCAGCCCTTCCTAGAAAGGTTCCGGCCCTCACCACTCCCAATATCTCCGCCCTCCCACATCGCAATGATTGGCATTCCACCTCGACCGGTCCTTCGGTCTGACGGGGCACAGACTGCCACACCAGCCAGATGACGCCGCTTGTCAAGGGTCGATGAGGTGTTCGGAGCAGTTCTCAAGGTAAGTGTCGACCGCGACATGAATAGACTAATAGACTCTCTCCTGACACACCTTTGATTCTGCAGAGAACCCGGACCGTCGCCTTCGCTGGACCGCCAGAGGAAGCCGCTCTTGACGGTGATTTGCGTATGTTGGGCTAATGCGAAGACATACCATACGTCAGCTGCAGCGCTGAACAGGTAAACTCACGTAGTGCAGTTCTTCACTCCTATGTCTATGAGTCTCGCGAAAACGGAGCCAAGCTACTCTGGCGCACTCGCCTTGAACATCCCTGTGCCGCCGAGAGGTTGTGGGGCGTTGTCTTCGCCTTCGACTCTCAGCCCTTCCGCGGGGCGCTCAAAGCACATGACTCACGGAGTCAGCACCGCGTTTCATGGTGAAGGCAATCAACCGGATTCTGCTCACCTGCGGGAAACCTAGCCCAACGTGGACTCAGTCATGATAAATCCAAGCAACGTTGCGCATTTCTTCAGGGCTATTGAGGATGACTACATCGATGACGAGGATGGGATGGGCGACGCGGACCCGCTGCTCGGTGATGCGGTAGGATATGGAGACTGCTTACTCGACTCACATTTTGCAACCACTGCCAGACCTCACTTTCCGAGAACTCGAGGAGGAAACGCGAACACTGAAGAAGAACCGGTTCCCACAATTCGACCGTATCTGCTGGTTGCTCGCCGAAAAGTGTGCGTAAAAATGGTCAGTGATTGACAAAGCGAAGCCTCGCTCCGGGTACTTCATCGCACAGATCAGACGATTGAAGGAGTTCTCGGCCCGCGAGGGCATCAAGATCGGCAAGCGGCAGGTGGGATATCGCAGGGCCCAAGCGAGTCTTCCCTTTTGGAGTCGAAAGGCACACATTACGCCAGGGTAGCGACGATGTTGTGCAACAGTGTGCAAAAGATGGAGTCGATGATGAAGAACCAGAGGTTGCGTGAAGGCAAGAAAACATGAGCGAGCACGTCTGACTGTATTGATTGAGGAATAATATTATGTGTCTATAAATTACCTTACGCATCTATCCTACCCCAAGGTACCAAATCTTCCCACACGCCTCTGACCCTGCCTTGAGTGGCTCACAGCCAACTAGTGCCGAATTTGTGGAGGTACCAAATCTGCCCACACGCCCCTGACCCTGCATTCAGCCTGCGAGTGAGCCTGTTCCAGTGCAATTCTATCCTTGAACCCTAGAACCCCGGAAAGCGAGATACCACCTATCCTTAACAACCCCAAGGTCCGCAGCAAGTGGCAATTGACGGTAGCGGGTTTGTATACCGCATGTGTCCCGTGCACAACACGCCTTGATAGCCTCTATCGTGATCCTTCGCACAGACTCCTGTACTCATTGCACAGATGTCGGTCTGGGCAGAGTCGCGACTCACCTCCCATCTTTCAGGCTTTAAGCCGCAGTTATCAGACGCATCGCATTCCACATTCTTCAACGTCGGTCGGTGCCAGTAGATGAACATGTCACGCTCGATGATGGGCGTAGGTGAGCCTGGGGCATCCGGATTCCCTCGGGATTAAGTGATATTGTCTATATAGCGCACCACACCACATCCTCGCAGGTTACAAAGCAAAGTAGCCTTCAGATGTTGAATGTGACCCAGCAGTTATATAAGCGTCATCGTCCGCCCCAAGAAGAAAGCGGTTGTTATGTAATCCTCCACATTAGTACCCGACAAATGGCGATCTTGCGCTCGACGCTCCGCCCCCTATTGTTGAATGGTCAGTCAGACGTTGTTCACAGTGTTGATACGGCTGAATGTACCCTCAGATATCTTCCCTCAACATGTCGACTAAAAAGCAAATCCGAGCTAAAAAGCAGATGTCGGCTAAAGAGCAGATCCGACAGGCCCGGCATTCAATCACCAAAAAGGTGGAAAACCGAGCGAAACGGCTCGCGATTGCTAAGGAGAAAAAGATGCAGGGGGTCTATCCAGCCGTGGCTCCAGCTCCGCCCAAACGTCACATCGCGGTGGTCAATTGGACTCTGGCTGCGTTTTATCCCAGAATTACAGGAAAAAGAAAATTGAGGCTGAGTGCTGCAGCCTTGTGATTTCTAGTCAACGAATTGCGGAACAGATATGTATTTGATATAGGCACAAATGTCATTTGGCTAGCGAAAACCGGACGTTGCAGGAATGGAGTGGGATGACGTGGATGACCTCTTCACAAGAGGTCGTGATGAAGTGGAAAGCGCGCCAAACAGGGAGGACGAGTACACTCAAGAATGGGTTGCGTATCGTAAGCGCTAGCAGTAACACTTGGCAGCCTGTCATGTTGCTGAAGCAGAGTATCCCCAGTGAGCAGGCGCACGACCGAAGAGGAACGAGTCAAGCTGGTATCTCAAGCGATCCTGTCCACTCGTCTAACTCAGGCGGATAACGACAAATTACAAAACATGCCCGACACAAACTTCGAAGGGGACACCTTCATATCGGAGTACAAAATATGCCAAGAGCTACAGAAGGAAACCAACTTCGAGGTTAAACTCATCGATTGCTGTTGTAACAGGTGCATGGCCTATACTGGAACATCTGCCGAAGGTGATGAGTGCGCTTTATGCGAGAGGCCAAGATGGAATACAGTCAGTACAAGCAGACTGTTTAATCCGCCGTGCTCAACACTGACAAATAGGTGCTTCGTCCGGGAAATTCAGGATCGTCTAGGCCGACGCAAGCCCAAGCAGACCTTCTCTTGCATTTCGTCTATCAATCGCCTAACTTTGGAGAGACAAGGACGCCTCCCAGCTACTACTGTATTGAACGACGAGGACGCATGATCCGGATCTCATGGAAGACATCTTCGACGGAATACATTTCCAGGACTTATTGCAAAGGAATGTCGCATGGTTTCAGCAAGATGTCACACCAGCCCGCAAATATTTTTGAGGAGGAAACTGAAGTCGCGTTCGGTTTAGCCATCGGCAAGAAGAAAACTACGTACTACCCTTGCATCGCTGTTCAGCAGGAGGGCGCCGATCTCGATGATTACTTGAATCTACCTAGGCGTTCAAATGAGGAGACGAAGAGGACTGCGAGCTGGATCAGACGGCCGTGATACGAAGCTGAAAGAGCAAGTGCAGCAAGATATGGCGGTCAACGGCGAGGACAAGTGATGCTTTCTCTGTTGTTGTCTGCCATCATGTTCGCTAGCTTACCATGGTCTTGGGGGAACGATAGTCTATCCTGTCGGTTGCCGGCTCCATGTCGTTTCCCTGGTCTTTGCCTGTAGACATTATGCATCTTCTGTTCGAAAACATGATGAAAGCCTTGCTGTCTGCCTGGGCGGGAACGTATAAAATGGGCAACATTACCGACGGAGATCAGGTCAGACTTCAAGACCAATTCGTCATGAGCGATCGCAGCTCTGCATGGAAGGCTATGTCTCGAGAGGGCGCAGGGTCAAACGCTCTTGTACCATCCAGCATCGCTTCACGAGTGCAAGACTTGGACGCACGAGGGTGGTGGACGGCAGAAACGTACAGCTATTTCCTGCTTTTCCTCGGGCCAATCATCTTGAAGGACCGCTTACCCGCGGCGTATTTCAAGCAATTCTTGCAACTGTCCGACATTTCGCGCACCATCACGAAACTAAAGACCGCCAGGCGGACCTGCCTGCTCTGAAAGTCAAGATCGCTCAATGGGTGCTAGACTAGGAAAGGTGAGTGACGAGCTCATGACGTTCCCCATGCGTCCGGTTTGCTGAGATCTTCCCTGCAGGTTGTATTATCAATATGATTCTTCCCGTCTGCCCATCTGCACATCGCCTATTCATGCGCTTCTGCATGTCGCCGACTACATTGCATGACAAGGACCGCCCTGCCGGTATTGGTGTTTCGCCGTCGAGAGATACGGAGGCTGGTTGAAACAAGAACTCAACAACAATCAATTACCCGTCGTTGCCCTGAGCAACCGGGTGATTAAACAAGAACAAGTGAGAACGGGCATCGGCTCCCGCCGAATGCATACGGTCGTAGAGCTTATCCTCTTTTGTGTCAGATCTATCACCTTATGACGGGTCTTTCTCCTGAAAACCGGGAGCGCATCGTAAACTGGGAGATCGGCAAAAAGTCGCGACCGACATTGCAATTGACCGCGATGTTTGACAAGATGCCGACCAGCTACAAGCTCCCTGTCCCTGTCATTGAATTTATTCGAGGTTACTTGCAGGCCCGCGCATACCCGACCAATCACTTCCACCGCCGTAACACTACAATACAGATTCCCCGAGAGAAGGTCGCTGTCCTTCCAATGAAAACGTATGCATGCTGGAGATCAAGTGGGGACGATGGTCGGCACTTGTACCGGACAGCACAAAGTGAGAGAGGGAACACAAAGGATGCCAGCTGGCTGTGGTGAATATCTGCATACTATCAACATCCGTGGCATGACTGATTGATTCCTGCGGTAGTATGATCAGGTGTTTGACCGCAATCACCGATCTCGTACGGGACTAGCCGACTTTCGGCGCATAGAGAAGCTACAGTGGGGAAGGATATTGCATTTTATTGATGCCGCTGGGTCAAGACGTCGTACTCCGCTTGCACTTGCCGGTGCCTTTGAGCATGTAGATCTTGACAAATAATCTAGAAACCCCAGCCCGAATGTCAAGACCCCCAATCAGCATCTACTTGTCACATGATTCGCTCCAGGGCTACAGAATGACGGCTTACCATACGCCTTCTGGCGATCTCGTCAGCAAGGGTGACGGCTAACATCTAGGGGCTGCGGTGGTTCTTCTTGCTGGGCGATGGCAAGGCAGGGAGATAAAACGCGACATCCCGGCTTGGAGCCTCGAGCGGATGATCAAAATAGCCGACGGCTGAAGGAATCGAATGCAAGTAGGGCAACAGAGCATCACCAAAGGAGCAGTACTATCTCAATGAGCGAGCACAAGGCATGAACATGATATTCAGAGACAAAGTGCAGACCATCCAGAGTCGGGGCATCCAGAGCCAGATTCTTCACAAATGCGCCAGTTTCGCGAGCGTGTACAGCTCGTCGGTCAGACAAACGTTGTATCCGCTCAACCAAAAGGCGTACCAGTAATCAGCGTTTATGTCACCCATCACTCATCACGGTGACGTCGCATGACAATCTACTCCTGTTTGGCAGTTTGGACACTCATCAAATCGATGCTCATCTGGCTGTGGGATCGTTCCACTCCCGACAGGATGGCGGACAAGACTTCCAGAAACGTGGGACAGTGTGATGACTCGAAGATAAATCGTGTGGTTGTTGTGCAAGAGATGATCTGACATAATACAACGCACATAAGATGACTCTTGGATGAATTGTGTGAGTAACCCAGGCAACACACAACCGCAGAGATCAGAGTCTACTCCAGATGAAGACTCTCATCAGTAAGAGTGGTTCCATGACTTGAGGGGAGAACGATAGAAAGCGGTGTCTCTCGGAGATATGGAGAGGAATGAATTGACGTTATTTCAGCGGACAGAGTAGTAACAAATTTCGAGGGAAACCGTACACACATCGGGATCTCAAAGTTTCCTCGCATCGTGTATCCTGGTGGTGGAACAAGTCTTCTTCACTCGCCAGGGAAATTTCGGAACCGGCTTTCCATCTTTCGAAGTTGAAGAAGGACACCTGATCTCCTCTGACTCATGGTTGGCCGCCGGCAGAGCATCAAGTCGGTGTCTCTTTCGTTGGCGCGCCTCATCTAACCCTGACTTCTGCCACCGTCATTAGTTTTGAATCTATCGTCGTTCAGCTTCAAAGCAGAGTACCCGTTTGATAATTTCCGAAAAGAGCGCTCCAGGCATGGACAAAGCATAGGTCCTGATACCCTAAGAGCGTTTCCCCCTGGCATTCCTGCGCGTGATCAAATGGACGTAAGAACTTGCCCGCCCTCTCGTATAATGCGTTTATGACTAGGAACATATGGTGCTTTAAAGACATATCTAAAGCACAGGCAAGGAGTAAAGCTAGAGCTGGGTTGCAGATAGACGCATGCGATGGGTGCCGAGGCTCATTCAATTTTCATCTATGGGCCGATCCTCATTCAAAGTGAAACGCGATCGTCCGGTGGTCCCATTGGAGCATTTACTCTTTGTTCTTGAGCTGAACAGCATTAACAACCTTGAACAGATGTCTGTAACCCCACATGACGTAACATACGCATTTGAAAGGGGCTTGTCCGTGATACCTGTATTGCTACCTTCTGACCAGACTCTGGTGACAATGGAGGAGTTTTCCCAAAGACTGCTGTTGGGTTCCTCCGGCAAGCGCTTCCACCACATACTCCTTTTCTTCGACTTCATCTTCAACTTTCCGCCACTGTTCACAAACCTCTGGTAGTATTCGGACGTCTCTCCCATGTTGTCATTTCCTCGTTTCGAAACTTGTTCGATCACAGTCTCACAGCGGATACTACCCCAATGAAAAGGCTTCCTAGAAACCGGGGTCTGATTGATAACCATTGTGTTGAGCTGTGGAGGAATGACACGAGGAAATATCCGGATGGTAATGATCCTCGCGTTTATACGCTGTAGGGTCACATTGATCGTTAACATGTATTTTAGCTATCAGCGTGTTCACCTGACGAGAAACCAAGGGGCCTCCAATTCTTTGAAAAGATGCTGCTATGCAAAGGAAGCTGCAAACTCGTGCGTGTCAGTTTTCAGAAGCTCCCGAGACGTGCTCTCCGGTCATGATACAATCTTTGGGGTTTCCTTTATATCCGAAACTACCTTTAGTGGTCGAAGGATTCTATAACTTTCTTCTAGTCGCAAGGTCCCCAATAACACGTCGCAGATACCAACGTGTGGCATATCTCATGGTCATACCTTGGCACGATCTTGTCCATGAGGGGTAGGTAGAACGCTGAGTGTGCTATGCTAGAGTAGGTGGCCCATTTTCTGAGACGACTGCAGCATATTTGATGTATGTGTGGGCCGTGCAGTGTTTTGACACAAGTTAAACACTTTTCGCAGAGGCGACGATCGCGAAGACAGAGCTGGAAAGCTGCCTCCCTTCACAAGATGTCGCCTTTTCCCGTGCAAATGGGCGGTAGGACTGTGTGAAGGCAGATGAATTCCTGAACAGATCGAGTGGGAAGACATGGGTCCATTGTCGAATCACTACGAATGTTCAGAAGAAGATCGTAGCCAATGAACCTCCGTGGGAATACTTTCACATCTTTGCGCATACACATCCACATACGCCAAAGACTAAGGCTGCAATTATAGGCTTGATTTCGGTTTCTTCCATTAAGGGGTAAATTGGGCAAAGAATGGAGCATGTCATGCCCAGCGATGAAAGAATATGGATGATCAGAACGAGAAACCTCCGAAGAATTTTAGAACTGTGTGTGATATGGCTTTTCAAGGCCCCCGCGACCCTTTATTACCGGCGCGGGCAGACCACCTGCGATATTGGGACCTCCAGTAAAGCTGTTCCCAGCGTATAATCCACAAGTCTCGACAATATTTTCCTCGCCAAAGAGCTCACTGTGCTGACTCCAGCTACTTCAAACGTACTAAACTGTTCGTCCGGATCCCATTCGACGTATAACTCAGACCACGGTGTGGATCAAAGTGAATGGTGTCCTTGACATTCGGCGTCGTGACCGTCCTTGACATTCGGCGTCGTGACCGCTCTCGACTTCGCGCGTGTTATTGGCTAACAGTCGGAATCTGCTGTACCCAATCGCTAAGTGTGGCCATTGGACCGCACGGCAACTCAACCCCGAGGTCATCTTAGTCGTAAGAACACCTGCGGCCTAATGCCGCCGACATGTCGATATAGACTGCGAACGATTGCTTCAATATCTTACTCACAGTGTCTTGGATGCAGAGTGGAATCGGCTCTCATGTGCCTTGTTTGGCTCTTATCTCTGTCGGGATTTCTTCCATGTTAGAAAGGAAAGCCCTTTGAGGACATGAGCTGCGCTCGATCGAGTGGGCGCCAGACATGCGGTTGCCCCGTGTTGAGCCTTGTACGGTAATGGGGGATGCGTAATGAGACGCGCGGGATAGAAGACAAAGCGCGAGCGCCAAAGTCCGGATGACCACTGCTTCTGGTTCCTGCCCTCGTCATCTAGGCCTTCTCAATCATTCTGAGGCGGTACCACGTCAAACTGGAAGGCGAAGCAAAGGGATGTAATACACTATGTGGCATTGTAGACGAGTTTGTAGCTTATTGAATTCCCGCATCGCTTCACTAAATTCTTTTCCCTCACCCCAACCCAACACTAGCTACCTCCAACAGCAGGTGAGCCGAAAGTAAGATTGCGAAGTCTTCGATCGTTCAATGCTTACGCGGCAGTACCACTACTTGATGCCTGTTTTTACTGGTGTACACCAGTTGTGTTTGACGCTGTTGGCAAGCAGCAAACGATCGGTCGGGTACCGGGCGCACCTATATGTCTTTTCGGGGATTTTATTCACAACTCTCTCATTACACTGTGAAAGGTAGAGGAAATAAATCCATTGTTTGGGCCTAAAAGCCCCCGTGTATAGGGTGATTTAAAGTGTGCCTCATGGGCCGTATTTCAAATCGTTTCCGGCCCATTGTTTCAACGGCTTTCGAGACTGACTTGATTGCCACCAGAGCGAAGACATCGTATCGCGGGACTCGTCTGAGCAGTCATCCCATCTTGAGGCGGATGCAATCCTAACAGGTGATCGAGAATGATCAACTGTGTGCTGCACGCTGCTGCATTGCTCCGGTATCCGGATCGTCGACAATGCAACAGCACAACTGGTCAGTCGTTTGTCGGAACCAGCTCACACGAAGGTGTCGTCAATCGCCATCCCTTGCGTTAGTCCCCGTCCGGTTCCACTGACCTCGTGCCATCTCCAATCCATCCCTGCGTCGACTCGAACGATATCAGCCCACCAGCAACCCCGCACTGTTCAGCACTGGAACCGAGGCAGAATGCGTGATTATAGCCATGCTGCCGCTTTGAATGAAGGAGGGGGAAGGGGTGTAGATAGGATGAAAATGGAGGGTGGGTGTTTGGGTTCGGATTGGGATTGACATCAGTCTCCCCTAGAGGGGGGAGACTATGACATTTTTTTTCTGGATGAACAAACCGCATCAAGGTGTGCGATACATGCGGCACGGAGCTGAAGAGGAGGTGGTGACATGAGGGATATGTTCAGTCTAGGCGAGAAAGAAACGAAACCCGTATATACGATACAAAGGGTGAAATGACGGGTCCAAGCCGATCATTCCTCCGAACATTCATAGGTGCCAATAGAAATATAGACGTCGTTTCACATGTTCGTGCTTGGCACAACTGGATAGCAAAAAGGAACAGCCCCTTGCTGACTTCGATTATCCATTGTACAGGATGTGTCGCCGATTCAATTACGCCGCCGTCATGTGTGCCCTTTGATTCTGTTGAAAGGGCGACGCATTTCCCGCTCGGTGTACGTCTCAATGACAGGCAACGCCGAGTTATCGTCATTGTCAATTGACCATGTACACAGAGGCACATCATGAAGTAATCGCAATACATTTACACATATTATAAAAGAATCAGAAGTATCAATGGATAAAGCCTGCTCATCATAGAAAGACCACTCACATCGACTGATTTCTCTTGCTCGTCCACAAGTTCGGGTTCGACACCTCCCTTGGAAGTATCGAACGCAACGAAGCTTTTATTCGCATCAAAGGCTACTCTACCCGCCGGTGCTAGCACATTGCGCACATCAATCGCTTGCAAACCCTTTGGCCGAAGCAATCGCACAGGTTCAGATTCCCAGGACTGTACTATCGCAACGATCACTTTCTCTCCTTCCCAATCGAATTCGAAAAATATTTGTAGCTTTCCGTACGTTGGCTTGGATTCGAACAGGGCGTCTTTCCGCCGCGCATGGACTCTTCGATCTATCATCTCCGCGAACTAAGACCTCCCCAAGTGTGATGTAGACTACGAAAGATATTCGCGCATTCAACAATCATGCATCCGTGGAAAGGGTTTACCTTCACCCAGCTGCAATCATGATGCCTCTCTGCTCTCCCCCCAAGTCCGCATCGATATCGATGGCCACTAAACTCCGCGTGACAGCGAAGGCTGTTCCATCCCTTTAGCTCGAGTTTTCATACCTCCCGTGCCGTTACTGTTCTGAGAGTTCCGGCTCGCAGATTTCTGTCACTGTAATAGAACGTCGTGAGGTAACGGGGAATGATGGAATGATGCTTCTCCCAGACGATCTTGCCCTCTAGCGATCCACTCATGTGACACGAGTACTTGATGGGGGAAGCATCGACTTCATCTCTGCGCATCGCCGGCCCGTTTTCGATGAAACCCAAGATGGAAGACGGGTCGGGCAAGCTGAAGATTAAGCGATCTACCTGTGCATATTGAAAGTCAGAACACAACCAAGCGTTTCACGGACCTTGTTCATCACCTGCTCACGAGCAATGACTTGATTGCTGAGCGCGACTATGGAGGCCGTTCAGGGCTTCTGAGCCTTTCGCTTGATCCAGCCGCAGTGTTTCTCCATAGAGAAACACCAATAATTGCACAGGGGACGTTGTTGACGAATGCACTCCGCCACGTGTAATAATGAGTGTATCGGGCTGGTGCATAAGGCAGATTCTGATATTTCATCTGATAATACAGGCTGTGATGCAGAGCTCAGAATGCGCTGAGCACACAAGTGTTTCGTGAATGACATATGACTCACTTGTCGAAGCCAATCACCCACTCACGCAAGCCTGTTTCGATGTAAGGCAGCTGGGTCGTGGTATCGATACTGAATCCGATCACGATCTTGACGAGCTCGGACAGGTGAATAAAATGGTCGGAAAGTAGGGTTTCGGCAGATATTTCTTGAGCCTGATGGGACCTAGTGTAATGAGAAAAAATAGATGCGCCTCCGCGGTCCATCGCCACCGACTGGAAACAGAAACGATACTTCCGATTATCGCGGAGGGAATCAGCTTGGCGGAGGCTGCGATCGTGACGTCCATCTCTTCCCATGCCTTCTTCGGAATGACGTAACACTCTGTGGACTTAGCTCTGGAATTCCCCAGCATCGTTTTGGCCTTGTAGGAGCCGCTCCATAGCTCCAGAAGACCCTTCATCACGTTCTCCAATAACAATTGCATGGCGTCCGCCGGAAATGACGCTAGAAAGTCGACAGAGCCGACGGAGTCGAGTATAGACTAATCCACATGTTTGAACAAGTCAGCTGATCGTATATGAAGGAAACTTGGGATCAGATTGCGGAAACTGACAGCTCCCGTGATTCCCGCTTTCATCATCCTTTTTTAATTTTCTGTTTTGTTGATGCTCGGCTCCAAGATATGGTAGACGTCGGCCTTGACTTCCAGGTCTGCTCGATTCGGCAGATCCGTGTACTCGAAATCGTCGATACCTTTGTCGCTCAAACTGGCTGGCAAGTCTTGTGGACATCGAGCAATGTAGTAGGTCGTCTTGCTTTTCGCCTTCTTCTCTTGGCGTTGTAGTCGTTTGTACCCCTTGCTTCCCTCATCAGCCCTTCGCCGGGCGTATTCTCTTATCCTCTGCTGTGTTCGATGAGACAGGTTGCAAGGGGCGCTGGGGCGTGGAAGCAGAAGACTGGGCGGCGGGAATAATCTGAACATAGGGGATGCCGGCCACAGTGCACCACCCGCAAGACACCTTCCCATTGTGACCCTTAAGATGCATGAGCTACAAAGTCTCAAAATGTAAATGCGAGCTTTAACAATAGCGACATCACATGCGTACCTTGGCAACTGCAGGCATGTCTCCACTGATCAGCAGCAGATGTGCGCGTAGGGTAAAGGGCGTGAGCGAGCCGTTCACCCATCGAAACTCCTTGTACCGCCAGACTGCGTAGGTGCTCAGTCAGAGGGAACAGAAACGTGTCGATTCTGAGGTTCCGGTCTACATCTTCCCTGGTTCCTGATCAAAATAGAGCAACGACCACCATACAAAGCGATTACGATCAGCAAGATATTTTCAGGACAAGGGAGGGATGTGTGCACGCCAGTGTCGCTTACCGGGAATGATCCCGCAGCAGAACTGGTGTCCCTTCTTCGTTCGCACCTCCAGCGGTGTGATATAGTTGGTGATCAGCAGGGGCCAGCAGGGGCCACGCGTCCAATCTGCTGCGATTGTATAGCGGCATGCCGTCCGTCGATAGGCCAAGCGCTAGGTCAGTGCGATCTTGGAAATAGGAGCGGGATGGGCACATCACTTGGCCTTCCTACGTGACTGGAGCACTGCACAGGTTGCGGTAATGATCGCCGTCGAAAATGTCATGCTTGATTTCGGATGACGTGCGCTGTCGTCTTTCTCGGTACTCGTACAGCATGGCAGAATACTGCTGATTGGCGTACGTTCACCGGAGCCTAGCAACCGGCGAGATGTATGCATAGGTTTGTCTGGGGCCCAACATAACGCCGTCGGCCGACCACCAACCGGAGAAGTAAGTTTGGGCGAAGCCGTGGTCACTTTAAGCTGAGTTGAACACGCCCGACGCTCACATAACGGTACCGAGGCCCCTTGCAGCTATCGCAGGCGGTTGCTGACGAGTAGCCGTCGGTATAAGCCAAATATCCGTTAAAGACGCAATCGTAGTATCGGATCTCGAGTCTGGCTTACATTTCCAGCCATCGCATTAGTTGCCAGTGAGAGAGTTGAGTTGAAAGGGGAAGGGCGACTCTGATCCGGGGGCGACCGCCGAAGGCGATCCCATGCTTTGTTGTTTGTAGCATCTGTGAGACACCAGTGAACCGCCCGGAGCGAGCAAGCACTTCCGGATCTCCACTTCATCTGTCTGATGAGACAGTAGGACTGTCGGGAACGGTCAACGTGCACCTGCAGCTGCATCTGTCTGCAAAAAGGAGACGTACTGTTGTGCAACTGCTCCTCTTCCTGTTCCCGATCCTCCTGATCAACCAGCTCTGCTCTCTCCGGCTCATACAACGAATTCGAAGTGGAAAGCAGTTCACTTATGCGGGAGCTCTAGGTTTGCCACTCATCGCCCCATTCATCCTCATCATCCTGCCAATTCCGGAGCTCGGAAGGAAATGATGAGCGGGGAGGGTCCAGATCCAGAGAGGTTCTTAGATGTGGGCCAGCAAATCGATCCTGTTGACATCCCACAGCAGGCTTACTGTCCGATGGGATTACTTCGGCTCCATCAGACGCGGAATAATCACCAATGCTTTCCGACGGCGACGTGTGCTGCACAAGAGAGGATCTGTGATTACGAGTTTGCCGGAATCGAGTGTGTTGCTTAGCTAAGCAGGCGACGTAGCTTACTCTTAGATGTATAGTATTCGTGCCCTCCCCCGACCCTTCGTCTTGCGAACCGACTTTCAAGACCTCCATGAGCGTTTGTGCAAAAGTTCCCTGACGCGCACGCTGCAAGTAGCACGATGGCGACATGCGTTACAAGAACCAGGTAAGTCATCATCCCATCGGGAAGCAGACATATGGTAGACGAAGCGCACTCACCTTGAAGGTGCTAATCCCTTCGTCAGACGAATCCCCTTCGCTCCCCGCAAGTCGCCGAGTACGCTGCATGTTATCGAGTCTGGGCAAAGACGAACCCCGGCGGAAGAACGATGCAGTACGAATCCTGGGTGGAGGCGGCGGGCAGATTCTAGGGGGACAGGAATTGAATAGAATTATTCATCTACTTCGGTATTGCTCTTCCGATCGCTGACGCGTGCTGAAGATTTAAACATCATGCCGCCCGGGTCCACACGTGATTTCGCTATTAGATGTCTGATCTGTTGCTGCATTTTTACATTCTTAGACTCTCTGTACAACGGCTTTCTGTGACATGGACAACGCTTTCGAACGAGGAACACTTTCGAATCCAAAAGCAATCTCATTGCAATCGGAATCTCCGACGGACCATCCCTGGCACGTAGCTCAACAGCAGGGGGCTGACTCCTCTGCGAGCACTCGGCTTGGAGCGATGGCATGATTGTCTTTGGGTGCAGCGGAGATCTGCAACCTTTGCGGGAAGGGGGGGGGGGGGGGGGGTTGAACCCTTCTAGTTGAGGAAACACTTCGTCAGCTATCACAGTGATACGAGAAGGTAGATATAGGAAACCGGGGCTTACTGGCGTTGTCCTTTCCAATGTCATCGTTTGTTGCCCTCGACGGTTGTGTCGTTCGTCATCGCTTTGGGCAAGATCCTTTCCTCCTTGGCGCTCTCCCGCCAGATCCGAGCAAGCTCGTTGTATCTTTCTCTCTCGACTTTCAACTCCACCTGCAGTTCCATTACCCTGGCACGAAATTCAATCGTCATGCCATAGCTAATCTTCTCCGGTTCCCGTCGTCGTTGCTCCCTCAGTAAAGCGTCCGCTGCCGCCTCTTGGGGCCCTCGGGCGTCCGCGACAAGGAAGCACGAGTTGTTCAGGTGAGTATCGTAATCTTCGTCCCGCTCGTGGAGGATCTCAATTCTTTCATGCAATGCCCGAATCTGACAATTCGATAGTGGAGCGACCTCGGGACAACAGGGTGCGTCACAGATGTGCTTAAATGCTTGAGCAACCCTGTTCAACCATGGACAATGCATTAGCATAGGGTACGTTCTCTCACAGGCAAAGCTGAACACAGCAGATACCCTTGAGCCTCGTTTCCGCTTCAACGGCGGCTCCTTGAGCTTGCCTCATCATCTGCTTCGAAGGAGTATCCGCGGCATTGCTGACATTGCTCGTCAGGGCCAGTTGACTTTCTTCTTGGTTCATTTCGGAATTCAGCTGTCTCGAACGATAGGGAACTGGGATTTGACGGAGTCCGGAGCCTGTAGAGTCCTGTTTCAACCGACGAGAAGCAGGTATGAGTTGTTTTGCATGATATACCTGTTTGAGTGCGCACCTTCAGGATGAGTGAGCCAGACTCGTCCTGCGCCATCATTCAACCAGGAAAGAGTACGAGCCCTCCTTGGCTCCAGGAAACCAGCTGTTCTCTTTCGAACGATGTGAAATCAAGTTTGCATCCGGGATCGGTCAGGATCTCGAGGTTCCAACGAGTTTCATACCACCTATACCACACATTGCTCGAGTCACGATCGAGACGCGTCGAGACACATCTCTCGAGCAATAAGCTTGCTTGGACTCGGCGCGACGATGCTGTCTGCATTTTGTCAAATGCCATAATGGAATCGCTGCTTCTATGACGCCGTATCCTTCGGTCAGCTGGTTCAGCCCGATCAGCTGCAGAGTGGAAGCAACAACAGGCTTCACAGGAGCGACAGATCCAAGCGGATAGTGATGATGCTCTACTTACTGCTTTCACGCCGTCACAGCGACTTTACCTGCAGGTACCTAGACCGTCTGAGCGAACGCACCAGCTGCTTTTCTGCCTGAAATGCACCAGCTGCCCTTCTGCTACGTTCTACGCTGAACGGGTTTGAGGTAAAAACTATTACTACTAGACATATACAATAGATCAACTCCCCACTCCAATTTCTTTCTCACATCGCATTATAAGTAGAACATAACACAGACACTCAACCAAATGCCCGCCACTCGTGACACCCCCAAAAGAACGCAAGCCGCACGCCGTCTTCCCGACGGCTCTCTTCCCGTCACCTCACCCACTCGTGTCACCACTCATGTCGGACCTCAAACAATCATCGTATCTGTCCCCTCACAGGCTATCCACGGTGATGCAGCCACTGCCTTATCGTCCACAACCACAGGCTCCGCGGGTACCGACAACCACCGATGACAATTCAAGATTACCAGGGTGAGCTAAAGTGTCGGGACCTAGAAGGATACCGCGTTGATATGTATGTTTAGCTATCATCGAGCGTCAGCAAATGCGCATTCAGTCGCTGGTTAACCAGGACCTCGCAAGGCAAATGCAAAATGACGCTGTTTATCCCATCGGTCGACCCTCCTTTGGTAATCCCATCTGCCCTGTACCCGGGTGGTGATGAAACTCCGATACTTCCCTGGCGACAGAGGCATGATAAATCGTCGCATTTGGAATAGGATGCAGGTATATTAAATGTCTCACTGTTTGTCGCTCATAGCTAAGACACTGACTCGATCGTCACAGAATACTACGCGACGGTCATCTCCGCAACAATCTACGATAAGATTGTGGCAGATGCTGTTTGGAAGAAGCTGCCTGTCAGTAACAAGAAGTACCTCAAGGACCAGGTAAATGGTATTATGACATATAATCTTCGACGTCATATGCTCAGACGTCTGCTTTCCATACCCATCTGATGCTTAGCTTGTCAAGGGGCTTTCAAAGACTGATCTTCACCGAGAAGTCATCTTCGTCAACGGTGACCGCGAGGTAGACTATCGCTAGAAGGCCACTTGTCCGAGGAGAGTGATGCGGGTAATGATGATGGGGATTCAGCCTTGACTGAAGACGAATAAAGTATCAGCTTTCTTGACCCCGTGTCCTTCTTCGAGTGTACCCATTCAACGCTTTGCTTTCAACAAACCGAAAATGAAAAACCGTTCACGAAACCTATTGTAGATTATACGTCGATTAAGTTCCGCAATATAATCGTTTTATTGCTGCTATCAGCCCCAAATTGAATGGTGATCACAGCCTGGAAAGCCTCGATCTGCCAGTGCCATCGACATAGTCCGCTGCCCGGTGGATGCGTGATTTCAATACGCTAGCGGTAGGTTTTGATTATGCCCTCTGGAAGGAGGCTGATATCGAGTGCACGGTGATAGTATTGACATGTCAAAATCGCTATGCGCTGACTATGAAAGCCGTCGATCAAGGGTTAAAAATTAGCTGGCCAACATCCGCTTTATGTTCAAATCCCTGCAGAGTCCAGCAATTTTGCGCGTTCTCGAGACGATTGATTTTGTGATTTTTGATAAATCATATTTTTAAAAACGATCCGTTTTAGTTTGAATTTTGCTAATCAGAAATACATAATCTAAAGTATTTTGGCTGAACGCCAGAAATTAAAGTCCGGCGATTCGTCACAGTGTTACCAGCTCTTCACAGTATATTCCCACGTTGCGGGTTGCCCAAGCCATCCTTTTCAGCGTGCAACCCATAGACACTCCATAGGCGTAGTCCTCTTCATCCGGGACCTAGCAACGAATTTACCTCGTTCGCAGTACGAGCTTCCCTGGTCAAAGTTTGGCCGAGATTGCGGTCTGCAGGCCTCCTCCTTGTTAATTTCCTGAGACTGCCTTCGGCCATCGTTCAAGTACGTGAAATGACGACCATTCGAGGCGTCTCACCGTGGTAAAAGGTGTCGCATGTAATACTCCATGTATAACAATAGGAAAATAAGCCGTGTCGCGCCTCAGCTGTAAAACCAACCTGCGACTGACTTGTGTAGCTTGACACAAGATGACTTTTGTCTCCATGTTTGACATGACTTGCGAAGTACACTTGGACAAGGAGTAGGAAGCCATTTCCGTGCCAGCGTTCCCGCGCCAGATCTGAACGGGCCTACGGAGTCTTTGTTACAGTGATTACACTTCTGTTCTCAATACATGTCAGATCTAGCTCTATACGACATACAACGCTGTATCACCAATCCTACGCCGAATCAGTAAACTGTGTTGGATCCTGGCCACGACGATTCTTTCTAGGTCTTCGAGGAGCTCGAGCGCGGCGGTTGGCATCTAGTGGGAGATGTTGAACTGCAACCACCATTTCGGAAGGTCGATCAGGAGGCCAGTACTCGACGAGGGGGCTTTCATCGGTCAAATCACTTGCTGCGTCTAGTTGTCGATGTCTTGTGTCAGTGTCGTTGCAGTAAAATCCGCACCAGCTCAGTCATGATATGCGGGCTAAAATAATAAATCAACGGCAGGGGAATCTCGTACGTGATGTCATTTATGACTGTTTTATCATCTCCTTCAGCGGCCATTCCTTGAGGAAGACAGAGTGAGCGTCTGCTCTCGATTCAATCGGATTTCCGTGGAAAAAGAGGGCTTTAGCGGAGGGCTTTTCTAAAATCCGAGCGATAAACTGTGTGCGACATAGCAAAAGTCAATATCGGCTGACTTGGCTCTAGACGATGACTGACCTCTTCCATCACCGCATCTCGTTGGTCAGGGGTCGTTGTCTGCCAGGAAGGGACGGCCTCAACCCAGAGCTCCTCCTCTGCCTGATACTGGCTCCATGCAACGACCAGGCGGGCTGTACTCTGGGGTCGCACATCCGAAACGCAAGGGCAACCACATGTAAGAGCGATTGCGGATGATGAGGATCCCAAGCGCAACGCACGCATCGGGCTGCTATACTCTCCTGTAGCCATTTCCAAAGCTTCGACCGTTTATCATCAAATTCTTCCATATGGTCTGGTTCAATGCGTTCCGGCGGTTCATGAGCCAGATCGAGTCCCAAAACCTCTCTAACAGCTCGAGGTCGGAGATTCCCGCGCATGTTGGCGGTGATTGACGGATTGCGGATGTTAAGGGCCAGAGCTACTTCCTCTAAGGTGACTCTTACTCGATCG